>CAKNYM010026073.1:0-17236 GCA_932195095.1 Andricus curvator | reverse complement strand
AGCGTCGTTGTTTCGTCGCTGTTCATTGTGATTTGATAATAATAAAAATAAAAAAGACAAAAGAAATAAAAAAGAGAAGGGAGGGATTTGGTTGGTCGCCTTCTCATTTTTGTTTCCTCTTTTTTATTTTTGTCCAAAGAACCAAATTTTTGAGTGTTGGACGTTAAATAGGATTTTGAATTAGATTTTAATCTAATTTAAAATTCCTAAATTTCAATGATAAACTAATCATTTTGCATATAATTGTGCTTAAATTTGATCAAAATTTATATTTTCTCATAAGAAATATTTTGTTGTAATATATGTATTGGCTGGTGATAGCTGATACTGAGGAATGTTCGGGGATGAAAAGCAATTTCATTTTTATTATTATTAAATCACAATATGAAAACATTTATAATATTTACCAACCTTTCGGTGCTCATATAGCAGCCTTATCAAGGTAAAAAAATTAGAGCCGTTGGGAACAGCGACGAAACAACGACGCTCTCTCCTCGATATCAACGACGCTCTCTCCTCAGGTATCGAGGAGAGAGCGTCGTTGTTTCGTCGCTGTTCATTGTGATTTGATAATAATAAAATTAAAAAGGACGAAATAAATAAGAAAGAAAAGGGAGGGATTTGGTTGGTCGCCTTTTCATTTTTCTTTCCTCTTTTTTATTTTTGTCCAAAGAAACCAATTTTTTTTTGTTTTCAGGAATTGCAATAGGAGCATTTTGTGGTGGTTGTCCAAATTTTATCGTTGGATTCTTGTTTTATTTTCAGGAATTCCATACATTAACTTGATTATTCGACGTTAAATAGGATTTTGAATTTGATTTTAATCTAATTTAAAATTCCTAAATTTAAATAATAAACTAATTATTTTGCATATAATTGTGCTTAGATTCGATCAAAATTTATATTTTCTCACAAGAAATATTTGTTGTAATATATGTATTGGCTGGTGATAGCTGATAGTGAGGAATGTTCGAGGATAAAAAGCAATTGGGCGAAAAAGATTCTTCAATAGGGATGAGATTCCGAAAATCGAAATTGTATCGAATCGAATTGCCGGAATTGTAGGTAGACAAAAAGCTGTCGTGAGATTCATCACTGATTCGTCCTCCTTTCTCAATCCCTCACAATGACAATCAGGCGTCGCGTCGCGTTTGCCGTCGGGTCCCCCTCGAGCCGCGGACCGCCATAAATCCACTTTCGATTATATTATCTAATGGGAGTATTATGCAACATGATTGCTGGCTTTAAGGTGCCATGCCGCCGTACCGGCACAACACTAGGGGACATATACCATATTCATATTCTCGAATCTCGACTTCAACTTGGTGACCAGAGACGTTTTCGAGCCATTATAAAAATTAGGGGTGGATGGGATTTGTCAATGTATTAAAAATGGATCTCACTTTATCTCTCCGGCTTTATCAAGCCATAGCATTTAGTTACACGAAAAACTCTCTGCACATAAGAATGCTGATTACACGGAAAAAAGTAGATAGTTAGATTCACTTTTATGTATTGTTAACTTGAAGTTTACTTGTTCGCATTGCACAAGAAACAATTCAAATAGTTTTTGATACTGGATGAGATAGTGATCTCAAAATATACAAAGTCTAAAGTCAGCACTACTACTTCAAATTCTAAAAAGAAAGATTACTAGAACAAGTAGCTTCAATAAATATTTGAAATAGTACATTTGAACATGTAAACTGTATGAATAACTAATTTTCATAGTAAGCAAAGAATTGTGGGTTTGACTTTTGCAAGTGAGTTCGATCTGCTTTTTCGTATTGCAATAAGCACTGCGCGAGATTGTTACACGGAGAAAAATGGAAGGTCATTTTAGCCATGCAGATGTGCAGACAGACTATATTGCAGGGTCAACTATAGGACAGCCCTTGAAGATGGCTAAAGCGACTATCTCTAGAAGGTTAAAACAAGAGGTTCAAATCGATCATCTCACAGTGTCGACTTGCCCGGTAACAAGGAGTTCATTGGAACGCATTGGAACGTTTCAATGCGTTTTAATTGCATTTTTGTCTGAATGCTTATTAATGCGCCAGGCGCAATGAAACGCATTAAAATGAAAACTTAAAATGAACAGCATTAAAAGGCATTGGCATGAATGTGAAGTTAATGAAAGGGCATTTAATGGCATTGAAATGAAGGAAACTGAGTATATGCTACATAATGGAATTAATATTTGTGAGCTTCAATGCGAAACGCGATATCAACTTGAAAATTTGGAAAACTAAATAAGAAACACTAAGAAACGTTTGTCTGGGCCTAAAATTTTATAATTATGAAAAAAGCAAACTAAAAAATTTTCAAACAAAATTTTTTTATAATTATAAAAATTTAGGACCAGACAAACGTTTCTTAGTGTTTCTCATTTGATTTCCAAAATTTTCAACTCGATATCGCGTTTCGTGTGAACGTAAGTTGGTTTTGAAAAAAAATGTAAAAAAAATTTTTGAGGTTACGCTCACATGGCCTTAAATTGAAAAGCTTTTCAACTTACCTGCTAAATTTAATATTACTCCCTCTTGTATGTCGGCCTTTCCGCCGTTATTCAGAGAGACGAGGATGTGGTATGTTTGCGATGGAGAATGCTTCGCGGCATCATATTTTTTTATTCTTGACGTATGAACTTTTGTTGAAACGTTACGCGAGAGTAAAATCACATACGCGAACATCTTGCAGTTATTATTAAAAAGTATCAGAATGCGAGAATAAACCACAACGAAATACTATGACCATACTCACTTTTCGGCTACTACATCACTTTCGCGTCTGTTCCTCAGTTCCTATATGGTTCCTATTCTTCTTAAATGGCATTAGCCTTGTCAATGCAATCTGCCGCAGAAGGCATTGTATGGCATTCAACTGAAAAGATCTCGAAACAGCATTGAATGGCATTAACCCGATCCAATACTTTGTGTCATGAAAGGCATTGTATGGCATTCAAGTGGGTGGCTCGGCGGACCGCATTAAATAGCATTAACGCCAATTCACTTAACAGCATTACCATGACGTCAGTTTAATGCCTTTTCATTTGTGCGCATTGAAAATGATTGGAACGAGACAAGATTCAAGCCATAAAACGCATTTAATGGCATTTCGGACAAAAATGCAATTAGTACGCATTTCAAGGCATTGAAGTGTCTACTTTTTTAAATGCCACTCTATGCGTCTCAATGAACTCCTTATTACCGGGTGGTCATCCAGGACGGTCGACTCAAGCGTCATAGAAAGTCGAACCGATCATGAGAGATGTCGAAACTGGTCATTATAAAGGGTCGAATCGCTCATCATAGAAGGTCGATTTGGTCATATCAGATAGTCGACTTGATCTCCTCGCACAGTCGACCTCGCCATCTTAAGGGGTCGATCTGATTACCCTACATTATCTATATTTGTTGTCCTTTTCCTACTTATTCCAGTCTCTCTCTTATAAGAGACTGGAAATTATAAAATTAAGTGACCCAATAAAACTTGAAAAATTATATGAAATACATGAATTCTGAAAGCGTTTTTTATTCTTTGTAGAGAGTGAGGTGTATGAGACATAATTTGATATGCAAAAACAGGGCACATTCACAGTATATTTTTTGGAGCACGAAAGCCTAAGGACACGGCACGGTGTCACACTGAATTGTAAGATTTCAAACATTGAAGTGAATTCAGAAACCAATATAGTTACTTTCTGCATGCTGAAATTTTTTGCATTTCTTCAGTTTGAAACCACACAATGATAACAAATTGATAGCTGAACGTCCAGTTACGCCTTTATCCTAAATCCCTTGGAAGAATCAAATTTGACGTTGAAAATTCAAAAGAATAAACTTAATTCACTTCCAATCATACTCTCTTATGCACTTCACTCTCCACGCATATTCGAAATATCAAAAAAGCAGTTTAAACTTGTTAAAAATATTTATAAGTTCAATAAACAGCAAATGTGACACTGAACGGCTTAATGACATTCACTCACTCCAAAATTGCTCTGAACCATGGTGCTCCCAAGTCTCGTATCCATTCACACTGCATCCATTGCGTCGACAACTGGATTGGTTGGGGTTCGCGCGCTTATTTGAAATGATTAAATGTAAAAAGCAATTTTAAACAGCAAGTAATAACAGTAAAGTTATTAAAAATAATACTTTGCTCACAAGAAGGACTTGTAAAGTAAAATTTAAATTATTTATTAGATTTTTTCCTTAAAAATAAATGATAGATTTCAAATTTCAAAGAAAGGAATGTATTTTTCACCTTAAATATGAAAATTCAGTAATTCCTAATATTCTTACGCACTTTACATTGATTATTTGTTGTGAACATTTGACTCACACATTTATTCATTAAAAAAAAAAAAAAACACGCCAACGGTAACTAATCGGTCCGCAACATTTTTTAAGCGGTCCGTTTCAAATTAGAAAAGAAGGACGACTTATAACTTGCTTATCAGTAAAACAACAGATTTCCGCTTCTCAATCTATAAGACAGACCGCGCACTGACATTTTACAAAATTAAATAAATTATTGGAAACTATTTTATGTTTTCTCTTTTATCATAATATCAGTTGAGATAATTATTATAAATGAACATAGTGAATAACTCTACTTTATACTTCAATACTGTTTTTTTGTTTTGTACAAAATTGTCAGAATTTAAAAATATTCTGAAGAATTATATATAAAAATAATACTTTTTTTTTCATTATTTCTACTATGGAATTTTCTGCTTATGATATTTTTTATTTCTTATAACACTAAAATTGATTAGGATCGTCCTTGATTAAGCCACCCAGGTTCATATATTATATTATTTGGAAGAATTTTTTTTTAGTAGAATAATACATTGTTTTCGACATAGCATTTTTTGAACCAATAATCAAAAAATAATTTGTAATAAAATTTGAGTTCAAATTAATTTCCAATTTTAACGTAGTAATAATTTTTTCAACCTTTTCACATTGATATTTGTAGAAATTACTACCATTTCATGAAAAAAAAAAAATTTTCTAATTTTTTTTCAGATTTTCAACAACAATAAAATCTACCATACTACTATGATATCGCGATCTTTCACAGAAAAAAACTGGGGGTTCACTAATGTTGCGGCTCAAATAAAAGTTGGTGTCCTTTCGAACTTGAGCTCCAATAGATACCTGCAGAGACGCAAAAGGGTTCGTTTAGAGCGCACTTGAAAAGAACAACATAAAGGCGCATTCACAAACCAACCGCTTGCAAAGCCGGGTTGGTAATTTCGCGATTTACAGAATATGTCGGTAAAGCAAACACAAACGATATTATTTATTATGCGTACAATTTTCGAAAAAAGCAGACTGTTTACCCTTCTAGAAATAATTAATTGAAAACAATTCAGAATGATAGGAAGAAATTTGAATTGTTTCTATCAATCGTTCCCAATAGGACCAATGCGTACTAGGATTTTGAGGTTATGAAGTGGCAATTTGATGGCAGCACTTTCGTCTCGCGGGAATTATTCGAAAACGTTTATTTACTTTTTTTTCGAGGCAACACATTTTAAGCAATATGTTCATGAAAAAAATTAAATAAATATTTTGTAACAATTTCCGCAAGCTGAGAGAGCTGTCATCAACAAATTCGCCAATGAAGTGAAGTTTTTTCATCCAATTATTGATTTCATTGTCTATAATTTTGTATAAAAAAATGTAATTTATTAAATAAATTACATAAAATATTTTAGGTAATTATTTTTTTTAAATGGAAATGTAACTATTATTCCAGTTGAATATTCCATAATTTTAGTTGGAAATTCATCTTTTTTTTTAACTTTCTTTTCTTTTTGCCTATGAATTTATTTATTCAATTTTTGGTAGAAAAATTATCTTTTTTAGTTGGAGATTCGTCTTTTGGTAGAAATTCATCTTCTTGGTCCAAAATTCAATTATTCTAGTTAAAGATTCATCATTGCAGTAAAAATTAATTTTTTTCTCTGAAAATTCAACTATTTTAGTTGAATATTCATTGTTTTAATTGAAAACTCTTATGTTTGGTTTAAAATTAAATTTTTTTTTCACTAAAAACGTGTCTATTCCATTTTTGGTTGAAAATGATTCTTGTTTTAATTCAAAATTCAACTATTTGGTTGAAAATTTGTCTCCTTTAATAAAAAATTCGACTATTTTGTTAAAAATTCATGTATTTTGTTGAAAAATTGTATTTTTTGTACAAAATAATTCTTTTTATTTGAAAATTAATCTTCTGGTTTAAAAATTCATCTTTTTGGTCGAAAATTCAAGTGTTCCAGTTAAATATTCATAATTTTAGCTGAAAATTGATTTTTTATTTTGTTTAAAATTCAACTATTCAGTTGAAGATTCATAATTTTATTTGAAAATTCATAACTTTGGTTCAAAAGTTTAACTATTTAATTTTTTTGTGAAAAATTGATATTTTTAGTGGAAAATTCAAGTATTTTTTGAAAATTCATTTATTTTGCAATATCTTGTTCTGTTGTGTCAAAGGATGTTCAGAGTGAACGTGATGAATTAAAATAAATGTTTGCGTTTACGGCAAATATGAATATGTTACTTTTAGTTGACCGGGAAAATTGAAAAACTTGACCGGGAAATAACCGGGAATTTGAAATTATCCGCCGAATCGCCACCCTGAAGATGTATGTGCTTTGGGAAGGAAAACCAGTTGTTGTGATGATTCCTGCATGTATTTAATACAATTTTGAACTATTGCACCTGTAAATATCACAATTTTTAATGTTTAAATTTAAAAATAGTTCAATCTGTAACAGTTTTTAAATAGTTCAATCTACAAGTCCATTTCTGTCAATTATCGTGCTTTCGCTGTATATGATTTTTTTGAAATTATCAAATGTGTAAATTAATTTTTTATGATAAATCATCAGTTTAGAATCAAAGAAATTAATTTTCAGATCACAAAGTAGACTTTTAGAGTAAAAGGTAAATTAATTCTTTGATTTTACTCTTTACAAATGAATTATTGATTTTAAATTCAAAAGAAGGAAGACTTTTCTTCACAAATGTCAATTCTGAATAATTCATAATATTTTTTGTACTTTAAAATTATTAAACAATAATTATAATAATAATATTATAATAATTATGTTGTAAAAAATTGATTTGCATATTTTATCATTTCAAATAAGCGCGCGATCAACATGTAGTGAGGCTGCTGGTGCGACGCAGGCGCATCAAGACTTTAAAAAAATTCGTTTCTCTACAGTCAAATTGGTTATCTATTTTTATATTTTATGTTAAAATTATAAAGCAAAGGAAATATTGTTTTTGCAACGACCCTACAGCACTTCTAATAATATATATTTGTACTTTTAAAAAGTGACATGACGAAAAGTTTCTTGCATATGAATAAGCCTTTATGTTTACAAGCTTGTTACATAACCTGCAAATTACATCTATCAAGTCATTATATCTATTTTAATTACGGTAATATTTTGTACCTTTATTGTCTTCATGGAGTTATGTCCATCAGAGTTTGATTACATGTGTGCTTTCAGGTAAAAATTGTATTATTAATTAAACAAAATGTCTAAGTGGGCAAAGCGAAAAATAGGTTCTTCAGAAATAGGCTCATTTACAATTGGGATCCTTTAGAACCCCAACTGAGGTATCATTTAGAGCTCATTTATCGTTTTGGGTTCATTTTCAGCAAGTGGGGTTCATTTTTGTTGCAGCTCCTTTGGAACCAAAAATGGGTTCTAATGGAAACCCCAGTTTTTTCTGTGTTGATATTACAGGGATCACAGCGTAAAAGGAGCTCACAAAAGGGGAAATACGGTGGTTTTCGCACGAAAAAGGGGAAAATAGGGGAAAGATTAAACATTTATTTTCATATGTCGAAAAGAACAAACAATCTTTTCTTAAGAAATGTTACATTTTTAAATAACTTTTAATGATTTTTCAATGATTTCTGCCATTCAAGATTTATTTTTAAAAATTGGATATACTTAGATCGTTGGAAACCCATCCAGAGTGAAATAAAAAAGTCCGGGAAAAAATAAAATTAGTTAAATACACAATTTCTTTCCAAGATTTGTCATTTCATCCTTACTATAATTAATACTTTCAATCTAAATTTAAAACAATTGAAATCGGTTAATATCTTCTGTTCTCTTTCTTAAATTTACAATTAAACAATTTTTTTTAATTAAAAAAAATTGCCTTATTGAAAATTTTTGGAAAATATACAAAAACATGTTTTTTGGATTGATTTGAACCTGAATTTGAGTCACCTTGAACCAAAGAAACAACATACATTTTTAACCAAATATTTGAATTTTCAAAATAAAAAAGATTAACTTTGAACCAAAAATGGAATTTCTACATTTTCATTTCAAGAAATTAATTTTCAAATGAATATTATATTATATATAATATATTATATAATTATATATTATATTATATTATATTATATTATATTATATTATATTATATTACATTGTTGTTATATTATCTTAAAATTAATTTTTCAAAATAAAAAATCATTTTAAATTTTCCCAGCAATATTAAGAATTTTTTTTTCATTTTCTTAAAATCTTTTTAAAGATCCTTAAAAAGCTTAAAAATTTTATTTCGAAACCTTCAGAAATCTAAATTTAGTTTTTTATTTTTCAAAATATTTTCCAGTTTGGATTTTCTAAAAACTTGTAAATATCTCTTAAACTAGATCAAATTTTTTTTCTAAACTGATAATTGTTCAATTGTTATTTATGCATCAAAATTCAATAATTTCACTCACATTTATTAAAAATAAAAATAAAAATTTTAACGTTCAAAGTTTAAATGTAACACTCTGAAATATTAACGATTCAAGGCTTTCTATTTTAAATAGTTCACTTTAAAATTGTTTAGTTTTTAATATTTGATTTAAATAAAAAAGTGAAATATTACTGAATATTGAAAAAAATGTCATCTTTATTTGAAAAATTTCAAATTAAATGGTTAAAAATGTAATATTTTAGATTGAAACAATATTTGAATAGGATTTGGAAATTCAGCATTTTCTTTGAAAATTCATCTTTTTCGTTGAAAATTGAACTATTTTGTTAATTTTTGTTGGATACGTATTAATTCTTTTCACATGAAATTTATTTATTCCATTTTTGTAAAATTTATCTTCTTCGGTTGAAATTTTAACTATTTGTTGCAATTTCAACTATTTGGTTGGAAATTTAATTATCTTTTAAATACGTGTATTTTTATAGAAAATTTATGTTTGTTCGTTCAAAATTCAAGTATTTGGTTGAAATTTTATTTTTTGTTGTTGAAAATAATGCAATCAAACATTTAAAAAAAAATGTTTCAAAAAAACAAATTTTTTTTTTTAGATTCCTGGGAAAATTGTAAATATTTCTTATTGAAAAAATTAATTTTCAAAGAAAATTTCAAAAGATTTCTAAAAATGTCGAAAAAAATTTGGAAAATTTTAAGGCAATTTTTTTATTTTGAAAGATTTTTTTAAATTTGAGGAATAATTTTTTTGTGGTTTTCTGGTTGAATTCAGCTGTGATTGGTTAAATATTCTTTTTTTTTTTTTTTTGAAAATTGAACTATCTTGTTGAAAATTCGTTTTTTTTTGTTTGAAAATTAATTTTTTCACTAAAAAAACGATTCCATTTTTGTTTGATTTTTTTAAATAGATTTAATGTTCTTGGTTAAAATTTCAGTTTTTTTTTTAAATTTAAATTTTTGGATTGAAAATTCAACTATTTCATTTAAAATTTTTTTGGTTTAAGTGAATTCAACTCTTTCTGATTTAAAATCTTTTTTAGTTGAAATATCGACTATTACATTTTTTTCACTTAATAAATAACATAAATTTTGTCCATAATCTTGAATTTCCTAGCCCAAGAGACAAATTTTCTACAAAACAGTTTAATTTTCAACAAAATAGTAATATTTTCAATTAAAGAAACGATTTTTCAACTGAATGATGAATCTTCAACCAAAAAAATTAATCTTCAACCAGGACATTTAATTTTGTACCAAAAAAGATGAATTTTCAACTAAAAAAGATAAAATAGAAAAGTTAAAAAAGAATAGTTGAATTTTGAGTTCAGGAAATTAATTTTTAACTAAATACTTAAACTTGCAACCAAACAGTTGAATGTTTAACCACAAAAGATAAATTTTCAGCCAAGAAGATTAATTTTCTACAAAAAAAGTACAATTTTCAAGCTGATAGTTCATTTTTTAAACTAAAAATGGTTAAGTTTGACAACAAAAAGACGAATTTTCAACAAAATATTTTTCATCTGAACCAAAGAAATGAATTTTCAACTAAAATGATGAATCTCCAACCAAAAAATGCATTTTTAAAAAAGTAGAGAATCTAGCCATTTTTTATTGAAAGTTCATTCTTTGCGGTTGAAAAGTCTGATATTGAATTATTAGTTATAAATTTTATTATTTAGTTAAAAATTGAATTATTTCATTTAAAATTCATACTTCTTGGTTGAAAATTCAACTATTTTGTTCAAAATTTATCTTTTTTGCTTTAAAATTCATATTTTCCTGTAGAAACTTCACCTTCTTGGGTTAAAAATGGCACTGTCTGTTAAAAATAATCTGCTTCGGTCGAAAGTGAACTTTTTTGACGAAAATTCAACTGTTTTGTAAAAAATTCTTATTTTTGGCTTGAAAATTCAACAATTTTTTTTTTAATTTTTTAAGAATTTCTTAAAAATTCACTGCGAACTGGATTTGAACCAGCAACCAACTCATTACATGTGAGGTGCTCTACCAATTGAGCTATCGCAGTTCACCAGTGAAAATTTCAGAACTTGTATTTCCTGAATTTCGATCGAAATTATTATTTTGAGAGATGTTATTATTTTAAGGCCAGTTATTAATTTAATATTTGAAACTGAGTTTTTTTAAACAAAGTTTCGGTTAGACTGGTTTAATATGACAGAAATCTTTCTGGAGGCCTAATACCAGTATTTTGATGTTAGATTCAACAGAGGTGTAATGAGTGTAAATTAAAATCCCCTCACATGTAATGAGTTGGTTGCTGGTTCAAATCCAGTTCGCAGTGAATTTCTTAGAACTTAATTTCTCGCGTTTTAATTTAATTTCGCATAATAAAAATTAATTTTGATATAGTAGATTATCTACTTATCAACGATTCTATAACAGAGACCTCTGTTGAATCTAACATCAAAAATACTGCCAATTAGGCCTTCAAAAATATTTCTATCATATTAAACCAGTCTAACCGAAACTTCGTTAAACTTAGTTTCATATATTGAATTATTAACTGGCCTTAAAATAATAATTTCGATCGAAATTAAGGAAATACAAGTTCTGAGATTTTCACTGGTGAACTGCGATAGCTCAATTGGTAGAGCACCTCACATCTAATGAGTTGGTTGCTGGTTCAAATCAAGTGCGCAGTGAATTTTTTAGAACTTAATTTCTCGCATCTTAATTTAATTTCGCATAATAAAAATTAATTTAGTAGATTATCTACTTATCAACGATTCTATAACAGAGACCTCTGTTGAATCTAACATCAAAAATACTGGTATTAGGCCTCCAAAAAGATTTCTATCATATTAAACCAGTCTAACCGAAACTCTGTTCAAAAAACTTAGTTTCAAATATTAAATTAATAACTGGCCTTAAAATAATAACATCTCTGTAAATAATAATTTCTATCGAAATTAAGGAAATACAAGTTCTGAAATTTTCACTGGTGAACTGCAATAGCTCAATTGGTAGAGTACCTCACATGTAATGAGTTGGTTGCTGGTTCAAATCCAGTTCGCAGTGAATTTCTTAGAACTTAATTTCTCGTTAAATTTTGTACATTTTTTAACAAAAAAGTACAGATTTTAACAAAAAATTACAGTTGTAGAAATGTTGTACTTTCTTGTACACATTTTTTCCAGCAGGTTAAAGCTCTAAAACGGAAGAGAATAAGAATTTTTCGAGATTCACTCTTTCACACGTACTTCGCATACAAGATCATAAACAGCATCCTCTGTTTTTTTTTTCGATGTCGAGAAAACGGGGTCGCGATGGAGGAAATCGGGCAGAAAATATGTAACGGACGTTTAAGACTGTTAGTGCCAGGATCAGAGCGTTCAGTACCAGATGGGGAGTCGTTTTCGTGTTTCATCTCACCCACCCCCAAACTCTTCGATTCATCCCCGTTGTCTTTTGCCTCTTGTACCGGGATCGCGGGGGAATTTAAAAAGCTATTCCGTGGTGCGGGGTGCATCTGTTTTGCGGATCTGCGACTTTAAAGTCAAGAGGGGTGGGTGGGGTTGGGGTTAAAAGAAAGGGGAGAGGGGTGAAGAAACTTGTCAGTCGTTTTAAGACAAGTCCCCAGTGACTCCTATACATAATACAAGAGCGGAATGGCCCTTCGCGGAAAACGACACGATTCGTTAACCGCGAGGGGGTGTCCGCTGAAATATCTTCTTCCGTGCAAACAAAAGGGATCATCCTTATTGAAAAATATCTCCAAATCTTTCTCTCTCCTCTAAAATTAGTGAAAAATTAAGAACAATTAAATTATAAAAGATTATCAGGGTGAAGATTCATCACGGACAAAACGCCCCGAAAAATGTCATGTGACTCTCTAACTGACCCCCCTCCTATTTTAAATAAATGCCAATCGAACAATAAATAATGAGTTAAAACTATTTGATACTAGTATGAAAATACTTTTATTTCAATTCTTTAGATCAGACATGCCCAACTCGGGGAAATTCTCTGCGAGAACACATTTCCGCGTCCCCTACTCTTTCTCCTAGAGAGCGAGAGAGGTGGTAGACGCATGCGCGTGGAAGACGCATGCGCGTGGAAGACGCATGCGCGTGGAAGACGCATGCGCGTGGTAGACGCATGCGCGTGGTAGACGCATGCGCGTGGTAGACGCGTACGTCACAGAGTAGAGATTCTCCCACGCGTCTACCACCTCTATCGCTCTCTAGGAGAAAGAGTAGGGGACGCGGAACATGTGTTCTCGCAGGGAATTTCCCCTATTTGGGCATGTCTGCTTTAGATACTTATTTTCATAATTCATTTGAGAACATTGATATAATTTAAAGATCCCTGGTGGAAAAAATGTTTACAAGAAAATACAACATTTCTACCACTGTAATTTTTTGTTTAAATCTGGACTACTTTGTACAAAAATGTACGAAATTTAACAACAAAATACAGTTAAATACAAATAGCTATTTTTTTTCTTGTACTTTCTTGTAGATTAGTAAAAAAAATTAACAATAAAGTACAAGTTTCTACAAAAATTGTTGAATTTTCAAGCCAAAAATAAGAATTTTTTACAAAACAGTTGAATTTTCATCAAAAAAGTTCACTTTCAACCGAAGCAGATTATTTTTAACAGACAGTGGCATTTTTAACCCAAGAAGGTGAAGTTTCTACAGAAAAATATGAATTTTGAAGCAAAAAAGATAAATTTTGAACAAAATAGTTGAATTTTCAACCAAGAAGTTTGAATTTTAAATAAAATAATCCAATTTTGAACTAAATAATAAAATTTGTAACTAATAATTTAATATTAGAATTTTCAACCGCAAAGAATGAACTTTCAATAAAAAATGGTTCGATTTTCTACTTTTTTTTAAATGCATTTTTTGGTTGAAGATTCATCATTTTAGTTGAAAATTCATTTCTTTGGTTTAGATTAAAAATATTTTGTTGAAAAATCGTCTTTTTGTTGTCAAAATTGACCTTTTTTTGTTTAAAAAATGAACTATCAGCTTGAAAATTTTACTTTTTTTGTAGAAAATTAATCTTCTTGGCTGAAAATTTATCTTTTGTGGTTAAACATTCAACTGTTTGGTTGCAAATTTAAGTATTTAGTTAAAAATTAATTTCCTGAACTCAAAATTCAACTATTCTTTTTTAACTTTTCTATTTTATCTTTTTTAGTTGAAAATTCAGCTTTTTTGGTACAAAATTAAATGTCCTGGTTGAAGATTAATTTTTTTGGTTGAAGATTCATCATTCAGTTTTAATTTGTCTCTTGGGCTAGTAAATTCAAGATTATGGACAAAATTTATTTTATTTATTGAGGGAAATTCAAAATGATTTTTTATTTTGAAAAATTAATTTTAAGAGAATATTTAAAAAGATTTAAAACAAACTTTTTTGATTAATAAATGACAATTTAAAATTATTAATTCGGAAAATAATCGAGCAAATTTAAAATAGATTTAGAAGTTTTGAAAAGATTCGAAAATAATTTGAAACGTGTAAAGATTTCAAACTATTTAATATACAATGTAGATTTTTGATGATTTTGAACACAAAATTTATAAGTTTTTTAAGCAATTTAAAAGGTTTTAAATGAATAAAAAATGTGTATTAAAATTCCTCGAAAAACTGAAAATAATTTTTTTTGAGAGAATAATTTTAAAAGAATATTTAATAAGATTTCCAAAATTATCAAAAAAGAATCTGGATGATTTTAAGCTAGTTTTTTTACTGTTGCAGGATTTTGAAAAAAATGTAGGAAAAATTCGAGTTCCAAGTTAATAATATTATTATTATTATATCCCTGTAGATTTTTTAAATTATTTTTTTGAATCAGATTTTTAAGATAATATTTAAAAAGATTTCAAAACAAAATTTAATGTATAAATTAATGTTTTTAGCCTAAAATTGCTTAAAATGATATAATTTTGAAAATTTATAAATTAAAAGTATAAAATTTAAAAATTTGAAAATTAACGGCTTTTAATTAAAAAATGTTCAGTTGAATTTTAAAAGTTTAAAATTCAAAAGTATGTTGAGTGTCCGTGATTAATTCTTTCTCAATTGTTGAATTTCTATCTTCAGTCAAAAAGTTATTCTTTTTCGACCTAGGATGAAAAAAAACTTAAAATGTATGGTTTTTTGTTTTTAATAATAATTATTCATCATTGTCTTTTAATATTCTACCATTCCTTTAAAGTTTAAACATAAAAGATTTTTTTTTAATTAAGATGCGATCATGTATACATGATCGCATCTTAATTTAAAATTATCTCATTGCAATATTCTAAATATTTGTCATCCTAGGTAGAAAAAAAACAACTGTTTTGTTACAAAAAATGTCAATTCTTGTAGATTCTTGTAGTTGTAATTTTTTTTGTAAATTCTTATTGAAAACTAAAACTATAATCAAATACAACAATTTACATAAAAATACAAAAAAGTACAAAATTCTTCAAATTTTATCAAATCTATGAAACTACTTTTAGTGAGAGAAAAAAATTAATTTCAATGTTGAATATTATTTTTTGTTTCAAATTAATTTTTTAATTGATAATTTAACTATTCTAGTTAATGATTCATCATTTCATTTGAAAATTCATCTCTGGTTGAAACTTTAATTATTCTAGCTGATGATTCATTATTTTTGTGGAAACTTCGTTTTTTTAGGTTGAAAATTTCACTATTTTAGTGAAAAATTAATTTTATCGTTGAAAATTTTACTGTTTTGTAGAAAATTCGCCTTTTCGGCTTGAAATTTGAACAATTTGATTAATTTTTTCTCTCTCCATTGACTGAAGACAGTTGAATTAAACTGTTTTTTGTTTTGAAAATTAAAATCCTTTTGCTTGAAATATCAACTATTGCATGTTTCGTTGAAAATTCATCTCTTTTCGTTGAAGTTTCATTTTTTTTTTTGCTGTGGTTCAAGATTCATCATTTTAGTTAAAAATTCATCTTTTTGGTTAAGGATTTAACTATGAAGATGAAAATTTTATCTTTTTTATTTCAGTTCAACTTTTTTTATGGAAAATTTTAATCTTTTTTGGCTGAAATATCAACTATTATATTTTTGATTGAGAATTCATTTTTTATTGTGAAAGCTGAACTACTTTGTCACTGAAAATTTGACTATTCCATTTTTGGAAAAATGTATCTCTTTTAGTTGAACATTTGACTATTTGGTTTGAAATTACTATTTTTTTTTGTTTGAAAATTTATTTTTTTAACTGAAAATTTAACTATTTCAGTTTTGGTTGAAGATCTAACTATTTGGTTGCAAACTTTTCATTTTTAGTTGAAAATTCATGTATTTTGCTGAAGATTTGTATTTTTTGGTAGAAAATTAATCTTCTTGGTTGAAAATTCATCTTTTTGATTGAAAATGTATCTTTTTTTGTTTAAAATTTGACTATTTGTTGAAAATTCAATGATTCCATTATTCGGTTTAAAAATCAACGTTTTCTCAAACATTTTCTATTGGTCATGGGAAGTTGCAAATCTTTCAAAAATAGTAGTCACTAGGAAAATCTGAAGAAACATTTCGACACCTCCATTCCATACCGCTCCACGTTGCGTTTGGGCGGTGTACAGCTCTCCGTCGCGTTTGATCGCTGTACATCTCCAGGTCCTATGCTTACACACAGGACTTGTAGCTGCACAGTGACCAAACGCGACGTAGAGCTGTACACCGCCCAAATGCGATGTGGAGCGGTATGGAATGGAGGCGTCGACTTTAAGAAATAGAACAATTAATTTTCAGAGCTATAGAAATTCACAGCTCAATATAGGAAAATTGGATTTTTTCCCCATTCTGAGCTAGTTTTTTGCTAAAGTAACTAATTAAAAGTTACATTTTGAATTATTCTATATTTCTAGAATTCAATCACCTATTTTTGGGGAAGTCTCTATTAGTCAATTGATCTAATTCCTTATTTGGAAATTAGGTTACCTATAACCTTCGGATGCGCAAGTCGAGCGGAAATTCGATGTTAACCAGAGAATTCTTATCTTAATGTAGCAAATAACCGGAGGGACCGACGCGACGGGACAAGGTAGATAATCATGTAACGATCTAATCTCACCGCTGATTTAACTCGCTTCATAATTCTTCGACCTAATCTCAATCCGCGTACAAGCATCCGTTCTCCCTTGTTCGCTCGCGCGCATTTAATTAGATACATTAGCAAGTTACCGCGGTGGGATTGTATCGCACGGCAGTTATGTTCTCTTGTAACGCTACCTGTAACTTAAAGACTCAGAAACTGATTCTACGATTTAAAGCAGCGATTCCCAAACTATTGCCCACGGCAGGGTCGCCCGCCGCGACAGAGTGGCATGCCACCATGCTCCTGGCAGTGGAGGCAGACACGCCGATGAGTAGAAGGACACTTTCCTTCATGTGCAACGGATAAACGTCTCATTCTTATGAGAATAAGGCTGCATTATCTTCATTAGATTAT
>CAKNYM010026059.1:0-15002 GCA_932195095.1 Andricus curvator | reverse complement strand
CCCCCCCCCCCCCCCCGCAAAAGAGAATAAACGCCAATATTTTTTTTAAATACTTTTTTTCCAAAAAAAAGTTTTCAGCAAATTTTTTTGTTTTCAAATTTTTTTTTCAAATTTGTTCTCAAAATTTTTTTGCACAAATTTTTTTTTTCAGAACATTTTTTTTCAAACATTTCAAAAAAATATAATTTTTTCAATTTTTTTTTTTTAACTTTTTTTAAAAAAGAATGTCTTTACTCCACTCTATGCAATATAAAATTAGTATTTTTCGTTACCTCCTCCTAGGAACTTTTTCGGACGGGCGTTGCAAAAAATAGCGTGTGATATACGTGCGCATAGGTGATTGGTAACTCGTGTGATTGCATCATTCGCCTGCGGCTCGAAGCACTCGTCTACGTTTTCGCACTCGCTTCGCTCGTGCGCTAACCACCAACTCATGCTTGGAACCCCCGGCTTATGCTGCAAAATTCACACTCGCACACAATCACCTATTTTGCGCACTTGTATCACAAATAACTATTGCAACACATATTTTCCTTTCTAATTGACTTATTCAGCTCACTTCTTGAGATATGTATATTTATGAATAGAGGTTAGGAAGCAGTAAACAAACCGGCCCACCTGATCCACGCGCACACGCATATAAGCTGTCGTACGCTCTTCTATTGTACTGTACGGGAATGATGCGAGAAAAATGATGAAGTTTAGCCTTTTTTAATATTTATAAAAAAATAACACAAAAAAAGTAAAAAAGTATATATACATAAAAAGTCACCTACTTATGAAAGAAAAAAGCGCTGATCATGTCTTAATATCGGATTCACAAAAAAAGAGTTAATATTTTAAGCCTAATTTTATAGAATCTTGTATTAAACTATACGCTTAA
The DNA here is from genome assembly GCA_932195095.1 of Andricus curvator. Lineage (NCBI taxonomy): Eukaryota > Metazoa > Arthropoda > Insecta > Hymenoptera > Cynipidae > Andricus > Andricus curvator. Next base: position 14,119 of record CAKNYM010026059.1, on the reverse strand, counting down.
TATTTCGTTATTGATGTGTAAACATCTTAGACCTCGATATGGGGAGTCGCGGCTGATTCAAATGAAACCATGGCTGGACAGTGTAACGCAAGCCTCTGACATGCGTGGTTTCTTATGTCACAGACCGGAGGCTTGCTTCTCTTCATCCACCGAAAGGAGCCCCCCTCTCACTCCCTCTACCCCTCTCTGTCTCCCTTTCTCACTCTCTCTGCCCGCGGTGTGTCGTGTTTCATAGACTGGAGGTTTGCTTCTCTTCAAGGATTATTTTTGATTGATAAGGAACGAGTTTCCAAGTATTTTGTAAATAATTTTTAATTATTCAAACAATTATTATTTGCTTAAGAATTATATTTTTCTTAAAATCGTGGAAAATTATTGTTTTCGGGATATAAGTGATAGATTTTATGAATGGTAAGAATATGTTTTGTTTTTTACATAATTGGTCATTATTTAAACAATTTCCATTTGTTTAAACAATCTGTTCTCCCCCAAATTGTAACAAGTTATTATTCTCTGGAATTTATATCTCGAAAATAATAATTTTCCACAACTTACAGAGAAAAATATATTTCATAAACGAATAATAATTGTTTAAAAAATTGTAAATCATCTGCAAAATGAGGAAAATATGCTGTGTCTAATTTGAAAAAAAGAAAAAATTTTCAATATTTTTGTTATAATTTTTGAGTACTTAGATGTGTAAGTGTTATATTATCCCTGGTCCCCTACCCTTCACCTTCATGACACATCCACTACCCCTTAAAATACGGTGTTTCACACCGCCATTTACATTGATCTGTCACTTTCTTCCCTAGGGTTGAAAATTCGATTGTGGACCCGCTACACAGGCATCTCAAGTCGAATTTTCGATTATCGATATGATGAAAAATGGTATGCATGACTCGGGCCGCGGCAACGATTTCACTCGTGTGATATCAGCCCTCGCTTCCCTCGGGCAGCTAACTTCACACTCGTGAAATCGTTGCCTTTCGACCCTCGTCACGCAATATACTATTTCATAATGAAATTTCAATTTTTATTATTCTTCTTCATGAAATATAATTAGCCTAATTCTAAATGTAGATGCGTAACATAAGTGCGACACAATGTGTTCTTTCAGAGAACTCATATCGGTCCGCATCGGTATTTTATAAACAAAGCTTGACTGAGCAGGCAAAGGAGAGAATGCTTTTTAGGAAATAAAATAGTTTGAAGAATGAATCAATAAATTTTTTAGTGCTCAAAATTATATCATTTTTAAACAATTTTAGGTTGAAATACTAAATTAAAGGATTTTGCATTGTTATTGAAACATTCAAATTAAAAAATGTCACTTATAAATTAAAAATTAAAAAAAAATTAAACAATGAAAATTTTTAAGTTTGCATTCAGCACCCTGAAATTCGAACGATTCGAGGTTTATTTTATTTTAAATAATTCAATTTTATTTAGTTTATTTTTGAATATTTGATTTATCATTTCTTATTTTAAATAAACAGTCAAATATTGTTAAATATTGAAACAAAATTTTTTTAATTAAATATTTTCAAACTGAATGCTTAAAAAAAGGAGTATTTTAGAATGCAATAATATTTGAATAGAATTTGAAATTGATTAAAAGCATTTAATTATGAATATATTAATTAAAATGTTTTTAAAAATTGAAAAAAGATTTTGAAGTTTCAAGCGGTTGCATACATTTCATTAATTACTAATGCTTTCAAATTGAAATAGTTCAATTTTTAACGTAAAAATCTATAAATTATTTAATTATGAACAGATTCAGAATCGTCTTATAAAATCAATTTTATTATTATTCTATTGTTAAGAGTCAAACTATAGTTCAATTTTAAAAATAAATACTTAATTTATATTTACAGTTTATCAACTTAACATTTTTCTTGTTTTCTTTTTTTGTCAAAGTTAACCCGTGCCCCCGAGCCTTTGAAATTAACATGGGGTTTTAAATGGGAAAAGCTTTATTTAAAAAAAAAATGGAAAAAAGAGCTACTTGTTATCAACTTTTTGTGAATTAAAGTATTAAAACCTCTTAACGCATGTTCAAAGAATAATTTCCACCCAGTAAGTTTTAATTTTGACTCCTTACCCTCCTTTCAAGCCATTGTTATTGTGCTTGGAAAGTGACCCAACAACTGCAAAATAGCAGTTTTCTATTAAATTCATACTGAAAACGGTATTCTTTGGATTTTTTTAACAAGAATTATTTTTAATTGATAAGGAATAAGTTTCCAAGTATTTTGTAAGTCATTTTTAATTATTCAAACAATTATTATTTGTTTAAGAATTATATTTTCCTCAAAATCGTGGAAAATTATTGTTTCCGGGATATAAGTGATAGATTTTAATTTTACAGAAATAGAATATACTTTATATACGCTTTGTTTTCAGAAATCTTTGTTGTGACAGTTTTCTTCAGGACCGTTAACATAGAAAATATGAGATCCTTGCATTGTGTATTCTACTATAGTTACAATAAATTTATTATACCTACATTGGATAGTTTATAAGAAAATGTGATACACTACTGTGCAAAAGTTTCTAGACATATCTTTTTCAATACTTTATAAAAGCACTCTAGTCTTAAAGATATTAAACTCTAAATTTACTTCCAATTACTACACGAAACCTGATAAGATTATATGCCTAATGGTCTTAAATTGAAAGCAATATATTAATTTTATTAGAAGTTATTAAAAAAAATACAAATTTTAATGTTTCCGAAAAATGTTGATAAATCAAAAAGCAATTAATATTATTAATCTCTTTGCACTAGTTTTAGAGATAATTTTCTGCATTATTTTAGTGACTTCATCAGATATTTCTAGAATTTTTCCTTCGATGCAATCAAAACCTAACCTTAATTTAAAGAACTTAACATTATTGATATAAAGTCAGGTTTTCATAACTGAATTAAAACAAATTAATAGAACAGTATTCTAACAGACTTGCAGAAAAATATCTTCAAAATTAGCCCAAAAACAATTTAAAAAAATGTTTATTTCCGAATTTATTGATATTTTCCGGAAACATTAACATTTTACGTTTTTTCAAACAACTTCTAATAAAATTAACACATAATGGCTTCCATTTATGCCCATAAAACGGGTACTTTTATCACCTTTCATGCAATAATTGAGAGAAAATCTACAGTTTATTGTTATTAAAACTAGGGTGCTTGTTCAACCTATTGGAAAATAGGTATCCAGAAACTTCTGCACGAAATTACATATAAGAGAAAATAAATTTTTATACTCCTACATGTGCGTGTGTTATTATTTGCTTTGTGAAGATTTTAATGTCAGTTAACGTTTACAGAAGATGTTTACACATGAATCTGTCTTGGCTCGTAGTTGAGGACGCCCGTGATGTTTTTTTTATTACTCAACAATAACTACCATATTTTACTAGAAAAAAAAAGACGTGCATTAGTGACGACTGAAATTACAAAAATCGAGGGACAGACTTTGAGGTTTTTACAATATTCTTTATTTCGCTTGAAAAATGTGCATAAATTGAACTTATGTTCATCTAAAGCTTACAAACTTGATACGTTAGGCGTTTTTCAGGTTACTGTCTAAAAAAAAGAGAAAATCAGTTTATCCTTTCGCAAAGTGAGGTTCGGACGCCGTAAGGTAAAGACGTTTGGGGTATTCTCATATTAAAATAAAGTAAATAGGGAAAAAAATGAAAAAAAGAGCTGACTATTTTGTAGAGGATGACAATAAGTATTTATTGAATTAAAAAAAAATCAGTACGAGCTTCTAAGTTAATGTTATATTACTGGGACTTCAAGTTAGCCTTCAGTTTGACAATTACCCACACACACACACACACACACACACACACTGAAGTGTCCGGACTTATATAGCTGTATAAAAATAAAAAAAATAAATCGAGAATTCCTTTTCCAAAAATCAGTTGAAGTTTTAGTTTTTGAGTTGTTAAATATTTAGGGCTGGACCAATCACTACGTTGGAATCTTGCTCATGTACGCACGATTGTTTATACCGCGCTCCTGATTCGTCCAGCTGAAATATTTAATAACTCAAAAACTAAAACTTCAACTGACTTTTGGAAAAGGAATTTTCGATTTATTTTTTAAATTTTTATACAGCCATATAAGTCCGGACACTTGAGTCTGGGACACCCTGTATATTTAATTTAAAAAAGGGTTAAACAACCACCGCAGGATCCCACTGAGAGCAGCTGTCATCTAAAAATGACACCGGCTCCCAGTAGAACTGCGGTAAATCACATTTATGGCCTCGTCTCACAACCGTGAGATGGCTGGTCACAGGGCACGATGAAATCACAACGATAGGCCGGCGAAATCCTCATAGGTCTTGAGGACACGAAGCGACCCAAGGATGACAGGTTTCTGCACCCATCTCGCAAGTGCTTTGGCATATTTTTGGCACGCGGGTATCGCTTTAAGGTTGTGGAACATCCACGATCAGGCCCATTTTCTCCCAAAATTCTTTCTGAATTCTCTTCTTCGCATCGCTCATTTTCTGTATTTCATCGACTAACTTTGCTGCCCATTTGCAGAATTCTATGCGATACGCAATGTGAAGGATACATTCCATGAAGCGTATCCAAGTATGTAGTGTGGAAAGACCAAAAGAGAAGTTTTTGATCTTCACAGACAAAAGTTTGATTTTTTCCAACTTGTTCATAATGGAGGGCTTTGCGGAAGTAATATAACATGACGATGATGATGATGTTTCAGTGAGCGCTTGGCAAACCTTTCCGTCAACCGTGGACATTATCATTTTATGCGTGACTTTACAACGATTCCGACTTCGTCCGAAATTAATTGTTGTTGGTTTGAGTTTATCGATTTCTCCTTGAATCTGCTTCACCTCAGAGATGGTAGTCTCCTTCGTTTCCTTCACGTAGCGGAATCGCATGATTCGACAAAGTCTTGATCACCCAGGATGTGGATTTTTCCAAATCGCCAAACATCTACCAGTTTCCGTGTCTATCATCTCCAATGCTAGCGGTACCATCGAAAAAATTAGGATGCTTGCATCAGATTTACTAGGATCAGTGAAAGACTGGTTGTATGGATTATGACCAGATTTCCCATCACATCCATATTTTGAAGTTAAAGACATTGAAACATTAGGTCTGTCAACAACATCAAGCGAGATACTGTGTGATCCAGCAAAGCTTGCATGTTAATATTCACACCCTCTTCCGTTATGATAATATGAGATTCTGGGAGGTAGCACCTTTTTTTGGCATCTGCTGGGCTTCTTTAAGGTGGGTAGATATCAGCATTTTTAGCGTTCGCTTGGATACGAATAACTTCATACTGGTTTTCACTCAATTTTGCGTCTTCAATCAGTGCTAATGCCTCATCATCAGTGTAGCGTGTAATTCCTCCTACTTCTGAATATGATAGTTCATCAGGTAATTCATCGTGTTCATCATCGTCATTTGACAAAAGTTTACTCATGTCATTAGCGATTTTAGTTTTACCAGAAGATCGCAAAATGCTCAGGAATGCACTCTGTATTTCAGAGTCAGAATAACGTTCCCGAATTTTGAGCAGTTTTCGTCTCTTAGTTGATTTTGAGCTATTCTCGAAATCATCTGAAGGTCTTCTGCCGGCACAAACTCCAACGAATTTAACAGAGAAATCTGAAAGCAGCCATTCCGCATTCCTGGCCCTGAATGTTGTTATGTCATAAAAAGCTTTTTTCCACTTTTGTTCAAATGTGGACATGAAATAAGATAACTTATCTTCGATTGCTTTCAGACGTTCGTCATTGATATCGTTATTGGCTTTGATATAGCTCAGAAGTTTTCCTCTATCTGTATAGCCACTTGTGATCAGAAAATCATAAAGAACTTGCTTCGGAACTCTAAATTCATTCATTGTTAGAAAAATGAATTATATTGAAAATAAGGTTTTCGATTGAAACTTATGAAGGAATGATTTGAAACTTACAACTGATAAAACTCCATAGTATCACAGGAAGAACACGAAAACAAGGTATTCACAAATCTGCACCTCATGAGAAATAATCCTTACTATTTGGACTCAAGAGTCGTAAATAATGTAAGTCTGGAAAACACAAAAATCCAATGGATACGTGCTTGAACTTTTCAATATCATTGCAAAAAAACAAGCGTAGCAATTGAACATTAAGTGACGAGAAAAATTTGAGAACCGAAACAAGTGAACAACGGAACAACTGCAAATCGTTTGTCGATGAAAAACAGAAAATGAACGATACGAAGAAGAGAATTCAAAAAGAATTTTGGGAGAAAATGGGCCTGATCGTGGATGTTCCACAACATGGGACTGAAACATCCAATAATGGCAATACTGCTCGAAGATTCTTTGAAGATCCTGAATTGACTTTGAGTATTACCGGGGTTGACAAAGTATTCATCGAGAAATTCGGCGTTATTCTGAAAGCTATGGCATCAGGAAAGAGAATAGACATTATCAAATTCGGAGAATATTGCCAGGAAACTGCAAAACTTTACGTCAGCTTATATAGTTGGTTCTATATGCCTGTTACAGTCCACAAGATCCTCATACATGGCGCTAAGGTCATTGAAAATGCCCCATTGCCTATCGGCCAATTGACAGAAGAGTCCCAAGTGGCGAATAATAAGATTTTCAAGAGGATAAGGGAATTGATTACCCGTAAAATCAGTCGGATTGCAACCAATAAAGATTTGTGTCACAAGTTGTTGATTATGACTGATCCCTACATAAACAACTTCAGAACCATTAAGGAGACTGCCCCTCGTCCCATGGATGAACAAGTTCAGGATCTGCTGATTGAAGATGATTGAGGCAAGAATGGACAACGCTGCTGAAAACCAGAATTTTTCGTCCAAAAATGGGTAGGCTTCATGATTTCGTTCATCTTCATTGTTTATAATATTGGAAAAAGATGTTGAGCGTAGATGTTTTACGATTCGGTTCCTGATTTCAAAGTAACATTAACTATTGAACGCAAAAAACAGATTCATTCTATACGAAAGAATTATTTTAAGAATTAATTGATCAAGATTGTTTATAACAATGGGAAATTTTGTTGGATTTCAGTATATTTCGTAGGAGTTTCATTTTTCATGATCTAATAAACATTTCAGCAAGAAAGAGATTTTTCCTATTTGAAAGCGACTATTAAATGCAATTGTTGATCAGAATTGTTAATAACAATGAAAAATATTGTGAAATGACAGTTTCTTCCATCACAATTTTAATTTAGGGATAAAATAAACAATTATGTAAAAAAAATGGGTTTTTTCCATCAAAGAGTGACCGTCTAATGCATTTGTTAATGAGTATTGTTTATAAAAATGATAAATATTGTTGATTGTCCATTTCTGTCATAGAATTTTCATTTTTGAAGGCAAAACTAATGATTGCGCAGAAAAAAATGCATTTTATATATCCAAAAGCGCTTATTTATTGAATTTGTTTATGAAATTTGCTTATAACAATCAAAAAAATAATACTTAAGTGTTTGATTTTCGTGAAACATTGATTTTACTCGATTTCGCGTGGAAAAACGTGATGAAAAGAGCTTCCAGGCTTCAATGTACAGCAAAAATCGATTTTGTTCATAAATTTGTTTATAACAATCGAACGGATTGCGGGAACTTCATCTAAGTTATCAGGATTTGTTAACCGATTGCAAATCTAACAGTTTTTCACCTTTTCGAGGTAATATCAATGAATGATACAGAACAGGCACCTCAAATATGAAAAATTATGGTTTTTTGGCATTTTGCAACTTAAATAATAAACAAACAGAGCCTTTTTTGCAAAATCAGCCTCGACAGACCTCTTAAGAATTTAATTAGCTTTGATTTAAAAAAAAAAGATGAAATCGGATAAAAATTGTAGGCTCTGGATCATTTTGAACCCCAATTTTCTAATTCGCCGCACTGTGCGACGCGCTGACGGGCTGCAGCGTCTTTACAGACACACCTGTCAATTAGCAGGTTTTTTCGAAAGCCTGCTACACCTTTTTGCAAGCCATGTTGTTCGTACATATCTCGCCAGACAGGCTCAATTCGTCGAACAATCCTGTTGTTTAGGACAGCTTTAAATATCTTATACAGTATGTTCAAACAAGCTATTGGCCTGTAATTCTCTGGGTTGAACAAGTTGCCTTTTTTCAATAGGAGTATAGTGCGTCCTAACACCAGGCACTGCGGAATGAGCGTCTCCGACTCTAAATATGAGGTGAATATGCGGGCCAAATGTTGGTGTATAGAAGTAAACTTCTTCCACCAGAAGTTCTTGATACAATCTGGGCCAGCAGCGGAAAAGTTCTTCGTGCCTCTAAGTGCTTTTTTCACCTCTTCGACAGTAATTCCCTCAGATTTCATGAGGGTGTTGCAAAACTCCTTGAAACGGATGATATTGTCAGTATCTTCTTTCAACTTCAGTGTTTTCGGGATCTTGTATACCTCTCTCAAAAAAGTCTTTACCTCCTTGGGCTTCGGTGGATTTTTGACAGAAACAGGGAGATCGCTGAAGAGGCTCGATGGATCAGCTAGAAACTGTTGATTCTCCCTCATCCATCTCTCCCTCTTCTGTATTCTCCTCCATGCGTCAGATAAGAGCCGTATTTTGTCAACAATATGCTGCTTGATTGTCAGCAGCTTTGACTTGTTCAGTGTGTGATTCAAGACCCTCAGTTCTTGGGCGAACTTTCGAAGGCTTTCCGCGAACGGTCTACCAGATGTTATGTAGTCATTCACACATTGCACACGGGATGCATTCTTTCTTGCACATCCAATCTTCTTGTTCAGTTGATGCAAGCGTCTTTTGGTCTTTTGATCCATCGTCGGTTTTAGCCTTCGATTTGAATCAGCGAAAGGTCTCGCAGCACCATAAACTGAGCAATTGATGGTCCAGAGGTGGGACTCTTTCGCAACATCTCCACGAAGGAGATCCATTTCAGCCAGATCTTGGGTCTTAGGAGGAACTTGCATGTTAATTTTCATCCGTGTCCTGAAACTGCGATCATCTCTCAGAAGGTGCCTGCTTTCCGCGGTTGGTCTTAATGTCGCTTCCTCATCTTCGTCTGCAGGTTGATCAAGCAGCGGTTGGGGAATCGCTCCGCGTACATATCCATTTTTCCAGAGGTGGGCACGTTGATTTCGCAATGATTGAATCGAAACGTGCTGAAGCTCTGGGTGTTTCTGACACCACAGAGTGTGCATACGCGCCATAAAGCCTCGGTGAACAGGGATAATGCGTGCATCGTATTTTCAGCACCCCGAACTCTAGGATAATTGGCATTGTTTGTCGACCCATTGTCGGGTGCTCTGCGCGTTCGATCGTTTTGAACCGCATCTACAACTTTTAGTTGTTTTGGTGGTGTCATAGTTGTTCCCACGAGCAACTAGGGAAAACATCGGAATTTTATCAGCGAGGGATAAAAAAAATGCAACGTGCGATGACCGAGAAGAATTATTACAAATTGAAGAATCGGTAAAAATTTTACGAAAAGTATCTGAAAACGAAAAAAACAGATTAAAAAATTATTATTAAAACGCAGAAAGATATTTTCGGATAAACCGGGTTGTATAATCGATTATGAACACAAAACCCGTGTAAAGAATTAAAAAACTATTGTTCGTAGACATTATCCCGTTCCTTCAGCGAAACGGCTAAAGTTAGGATACACTGTTAAAAATTTGAGGAGTAAATGGCTAGCGGAGTTGAGAGTACAATTTTTCGCAGTATAAAATCGACTCAGTATCGAATACATTCAACTCCGCATATTTTACTCCAGAGTAAAATAGAGTGAACAAAAGGTTCTGAAGTGCATTCAGAGTGAATATAGCTAATTATTACCGCACAGAAACAAAATCTTAACCCATGCTCAATCCGGAGTTAAAAGTCGTGGCGGGACTTTTCACGGAGTTTATGTTCAGAGCGCCGTTTGCAGAAAACTTGGAAATAGTCTCTTCGCAGTTGTTCGCCACCCTAATGGCACGGACCGTTCCGCGGGCACCTTCGGAACGTTCCTGGAACGTGTAAAATGTCCGCCCCTTGGGAACGTTCCACTGGGACCTGAGGGGAACTTTCCATCATTGTTATTTTTAACAACAATTATCTCGTAAACCGTAAGAGATAGGTAAAAATGGATGTCATTTTTGAATTTTAAGTACCGCACATACTACACTAAAATAACGTTAATTTTTGTTTGGAACGTTCCAGTGGAACGTTCCCGGAACGTTTTCGAGCCGCGGACATTTTACACGTTCAGGGAACGTTCCGTGCTATTAGGGCACATCATGGCTGCAAGTAAACGTGTGCGAAACTGCGAACTCGAAAACATGAAAATTCTAGAATCCAGAATTCTAGATGGTCGCATCGGTGCGATTTGTTATTTAATATTTAGAAAATTTAAATATGTCTACGATAAAAATAATGAGCTATGGCAACGAGACAAAGTGGCTGAAAATTGTATGTATGAATCAGATTGGCATACGAAGAATTCATAGACGCCGGCAAGTATTATTATTATTATTATTATTATTATACCATTAAGCCATTTCCCTTTCGGGGTAGGCGTGACTTGCTCGGTTGGGGAATAGTAGTTTGCATATGGGTATATAGGTATAAGGTAGGTAGGAATATATGTATGAGGTGGATAGGTATATAAGTGTTAGGTATATATATTTTAGATTGATCTGGAATTCTCGTGTTATTTATTTAAATGACACGTTCACTCCGCAACACTGCTCCGACCCAGGTTGCTGATCAATCTCTCTAGCGATCACCCCAAGTGAAGAGCCTCACAAAATTGTTATGTATGGTTCTCCACTTGGGCCCATTAGTATCCAAGATCTTTGTTTCAGGCGTCATTCATTCTACTGTCACTCTGTTTACAAACTATTTGTCGCCACACTTTTCTGTCCTGGCATACTACTCTAGCTTCCTTCACGTCCATGCATTTTTTCATGCAAGCTCTTGTGTTCCTATGGCTTCTTATGTCTCTACGGATTAATGTCTCATTTACAGATTCTAACCATTCTTTCGGCGGTCTACCTCTGGGCATTCTGTCATTTACTTTACCTTTATACACTTGTTTGGTCAGTCGTTCATCTTTCATTCTTTCAAGATGTCCGAACCATCTTAACTGATTTCTTTCCCATGTGTCAACTATTGTCTCTTTTGCACCACATTCTTTGAGGATTGTCTCGTTTCGGACTTTGTCCATTAGTGTTTTCCCGCATATTATGCGCAGAGGTTTCATGCCGATCGCGTTAATTTTACTCCTGTCCTTTTCTTGACAGGTCCATGTCTCGCTACCGTATAGTACAGTCGGTACGAATATAGAATTATGTATGGCCATTTTAGCTTTTTTTGATATGTTTTTATTTGTTAGGATGGACCCTGCTCTACCGATAACCTGTTTACCCTTATTTATGCGCCTATCTAACTCCCCATCTATTTTTCCGTCGCTAGTGAATAGACTACCTAGATATACGTACTTGTCAACTTGTTCTAATCTCTCATCATTTAGGACAATGTTGCACATTGTTTTCTCACTCTTTCCCTCAAACACCATGATTTTTGTTTTATTTACGTTAATTTTGAGTCCCATGTCCTTCATGCTTGTATGAAGTTTATTCAACATTCTTTGCAAGTCCTCGACTGATTCTGCCATAACAATCTTGTCATCTGCGAAAGCTAACCCACGTACCTTAACTGTTTGGAGATCTACACCTTCTTCGTCGAAGAGTGCAGTTCTTAGACACTTATCCATGAATATGATAAATAGCCACGAGGACATAACGCATCCTTGTTTCACGCCTTGCGTAATATCGAACCAGTCACTCAGTTTCCCGTTTACCCTTACGCTCGCTTTACTACCTGTATATATTGTTTTTATTGCTTGCAGGAGCCCTCCATTTACTCCGTATTCTTTAAGAACTTCCCAAAGTTTACTTCTATTTACCGTGTCAAATGCTTTTTCTAGGTCAATAAATGCACAGAAAACTTTCTTTCCTACTCTCAAGCTTTTTTCTGTGATCTGTCTTAGGCTAAATATCTGATCTGTACATGATCTTCCTGGCATAAATCCACTTTGGACTTCCCATATTTTTTCTTCTGTGATTTCCATTACCCTACGAATAAGTATTTTTGAGTATATTTTACTTACGGTACTTAGTAGGCTGATACCTCTGTAATTACTGCAGTTGTTTTTATCTCCCTTTCTTTTGTATATTGGTACGATAATCGCTTTTTTCCAATCGTCTGGGACTTTCCCCGTCTCGATACATAAATTTATTAATTCGCACAACCTGTGAGGTATGTACTCGCCACCGTATTTGAGCATTTCAGCACTAATACTGTCTATGCCAGCAGCCTTACCGTTTTTCAAGTTCTTAATTATGTCTCGGACCTCAGTGACACAGACTTTTTCAATTGGGTTTTCTAATGCATTATGTTCTATGTCGCAGTTTTGTTGTCCTATATCTTCACCTCCTAATAGTTCTTTAAAAGAGTCTTTCAAAGCGTCTACTATCCCGTCTATATCATATAGCATTTCACCTTTGCTGTTTCTCATGCTAGCAAACTCTGTACTTTTACTTTCCTTCAACTGTTTATATAGTAGTTTCATTATTCCTCCAAAGCCGTTTTGTATTTTGTTCTCTTCTTCTGTTCTGATTTTTTCTTTACTCTCCTTGACTAGTCGTTTCATTTTCCTCTTTTTGTCTTTGTAATCATTTTTGAGTCTATTTCTCTCCTCATCGCTAAGACCTGTCATGTTTAATGTTCTCTTGTGCGCTTTTTTCTTTTCTCGCTGGGCTGCTTGAATTTCATCATTCCACCATGCATCACCAGACTTTCTTCCTACCACTGCCGTACCACACACTTCAATTGCAGTTTTAACAATGGTATCCCGTAATAAAGCCCACGCGCCCTCTATATCTTTATTGCTCGTAAGCGCTTCCCAAGTTGCCCTATCTATGCGTTCGCTTAACTTATTTTGAAACTCTATTCGCACTTCCGGTTTCTGTAAATTTTCAATCTTTATTCGAGTTTGTTTCGTTTTTTCTGTTCTCTTTCTTTTCCATCCCCGGCCTAAGTTTATTTTAGAGATTAAAAGATAATGATCAGTATTGCATTCGGAACCCCTCATGACTCTTGTATCTTTGACTAGTTCTCTTAGTCTTTCATCCGCAATAACGAAGTAAATTACACTGCGGTTATTTCCTTTACACCAAGTGTACGTGTGGATCATTTTATGTCGAAACCAAGTATTGGTAATAAATAGGCCCTTTTCTAGGCATAAGCTAACTAATTTTTCCCCGTTATAATTTTTTCTTGGATCCCCAAATTTACCTAGTACCCTTTCTGTATCTGTATCCTGACGTTGAACGCCGACCCCTCCGTTCATATCTCCTAGCAGGATTATTCTTTCACCTGGATCGCAAGTACTTATTGTGTCATTTAAAGTGTCCCAGAAAGCGTCTTTGACTTCTCGCGGCTCACTGTCAACTGGGGCGTAGCACGCTATGATAAATAACCTTCTGATTCCTACCTTCATTCTAGCCCACAACAATCTGGGAGATACAAAATCATGATCTTTGAGATGCTGTCTTGCTTTTTTATTCATAATTAATCCGATCCCTTGACTACGATTTGATTCACTACCTACTCCTGACCATATTTCAAAACCGCCTTTCAACACCCCATTTCCTATGTTTCTACTTTCGCAACCCTTTTTCTTCGTCTCAGGTACACATAAAATATCTAGTTTCCTTGCATGCATAGTTTCTCGTAGTACTCTTATTTTAAGGTCATTCACTCCTCTAGCATTCCAGACACCCAGTCTCCATTCATCGCCTGAAATTCGACCTTTACGTTTACCGTGTGTATGCATTTTGTCGATCCAAGTTTCAGTCCATTCCGAGGCTACTTTATTGTTTGTATTATTCATGTTTAGATTGTACACCCAACTAACACCTTTATGCGCGAAATTTGTTTTGCGAGCCGAAATCATGTCCAAGTTAAGTGATTATTCGTCGTACGGTGGATAGTCTATCTGTAACGTCAGTCCCACCAATACTTCTGTTACTGCGTGGGGGGGGG
>CAKNYM010026047.1:0-16737 GCA_932195095.1 Andricus curvator | reverse complement strand
GCTCTGTGGCACGCTCAGGTATGTATAGGTCTATCCAGCGCCAAGGTTTATTTGAAGCAAGGAAAACTTAATGTCATCCCCGACGACCCTGAGCTCGTCGACAGAAGCGCTATACGACACCTTGGCGCTGGATAGACCTATACATACCTGAGCGTGCCACAGAGCCACATGCAGGACGTGACATCTATAAAGAATACTCTCCGATGCAGATACAAAACTCATGCGACGGATTTGCACTTCCCCACTGTCGGCGAGGAACAAAGTATCTGCGAAAAACATGTTTGCCGTCCCGGTAGTACTCTATTCATTTGAAGTGGTTCCATGGACGAAGGACGAGCTCAGATGCCCTGATATCGTGACGCGAAAGGTTTTGCACATGAACAGAAACATGCATTTCAAGTCTTCTGTTACGCGACTTTACATCTCACGCCGCCAAGGTGGTGGCGGAATATTCAATCTGGAATGTGTTCACAACATAATTATTCTGAGTACAGCTCACATAGTCGCAAATGGACGAGACTTCAATCACCTGGATTGAAGTCGGGCACGGAAGGTTTCATTTTGGCATGTCAAGACGGTGTCATTTTCACTCTAGCATACCGTAGCCACATATTAAGCCAAGATATACCCGATGCTAGGTACAGAGCGTGTCGTGCACACCCCGAGACTAAATAATATCTAGTTCTCTGGCACTCTTACGGCATTAGCCCTAATACCGCTCCGCTGAACACTCCCAGAGAAATAGAGTCAATTGTCGAAAATGAGAAGTGCCGTATATACTGAAACTTCGTATTCTCGACAATTGTTTCCATTGCGCACTCAAGGCCTGACATAGTTCCCCATGACTTCGAGATGTGAACCATGTTCGTTATCGAATTTTCGGTCCCAGCTGACAAAAACATCATAGCTAAGGAGAATGAAAAGAAAGAGAGGTACCTTATAAGGGAGCTGCGACTGTTATACCCTTCGTTTCTCGAAGTCTTGGAGAACGATGTCAGGCCTCGAGGGTGCAATGGAGACTGCCGTCCGAAAATCGTAGTTGCAGAAAATTTGGCATTTCTCGTTTTGGACAATTGACTCTATCTCCCTTGGAGCGTTCGGCAGGGCAGGGTCGCGACCAGCACTGTAAGAGCGACAAGGATGGTAATAAAGCACTCTTAGGGCCGCATTATGACTATAGGTATACGTCGTTCCTGCATGGGTCGGACACCCCGATAGTATGTGTTCTAAGTACTCAGCGTATGCATGACACGCTCTGCACCTATTACTGGGAACTTCTTGACGTTAAATGCGGTTACGGTATGCTAAGGTGGAAATGACACCGTCCTGGCATGCGAAAATAAAACCTTCTGTACCTGAATGAAGCCCTGATGATCTGAAGAAAGCGAAAGCTTGCTCCCTCGACAAGGACTGTTTTTCTACATTTCTGTGAAAGTTTCCGTGCAGTTTCTTGTCGAGTAGCTCTTGGTGAAATTTTTCAACCTCTGCTTTCTTTACTTCGGCTTCTAGAAGTAAAGCATCTAGATGGAGTAATGAACTTTCCTCACTTCTGAGGTTAAAATTCGGGCCAAGAGTCACGGCCGCTGCTTTGTGAAGGAACGCTCCTTCACCAATCATCTCATGGATCCTGACCATTTTTAGGAGACGATCTCTGCCATTCGCAACGATGGAAGCTGTACTTAGAACAATTCGGTTATGAAGACACTGGAGATTCAGAAGTTCGCGGTTGCCTGGACGGCTTGAAATGTATAATCGCGGAACTGAAGAATTGATATGCAAGCTCTTATGCATATGCATGATCTTACGTGTGGTGATATCAAGGGCCTTAAGCTCGTTCTTCGTCCATTGAACCATACAAACGATTAAAGTAGAACCGGGACGGCAAGCATGTTAGTCGCAGATACCTTGTACAACGCCGACAGATTGGAAGATCAAATCTGTCGAAGAAGATGCTTGTAGCTTCTTCGGAGAGACTCTTTCACTGATATTACGTACTGAATGCGGCTTTGAGGCACGCCCCGGTATGTATAGGTCTCTCCAGTATTAAGATGTCTAATAACACTTACATCCACAAGCTCAGGGTCCTTGGGAACGCCAGTAATCTTTTATTTCTTCAGATTAATTTTGGCACACTTGTCCAAACCAAAGTCAATCCCAATCTCTCCTATGTAATTCTTGACGATATTTATAGCAGTTTGAAGTTTGCTTTTACCAAAGGCATAGATCTTCAGGTCATCGATATAAATTACATAAGTGGCCTTATGCTCGCGCTAATTAGTTTCGCCACAGAGGTATCCAGAATAATTTCGTAGTGCAAGAGATAAAGGCAGAAGTGCCATGCAAAAAAGCAAAGGGCTCATGGCATCACCCTGGAAGACGCCCCTCTGGAAGGTGACGTTGTTTGTTGTCAAACGATAATTTCTAGATGAAATAGTAAATCTAGTTTTCCAAAGAGGCCTCAATCTCTCTATGCATCTCACTATGTGTGGATGCACCTTCAAGCTTTCCAACAGACAGATGATAACTCTATGAGAGGTTTATTGAAGGCTACGAACCAGTGATAGTTTCGTACCTCCGAGAGCACCTATTAGAAGGAAAATTACTTGTACCGAATATTTTCGGTACAGTCGTTGCAGCTCTCTTCTAAGATTTCGATACCTCTCCTCCTTTTCTTTCTCCTTGGCAGGGATGTTGTATTCGGACGGAGCCCAGAATTTGATCACGAATATAGTTCGTTTTTTGAAGTGTTGGAGAATGATGACAGGCCTCGCGTGTGCAACGGAGACTGCTGTCCGAAATTCGCAGTTCCAGAAAATTTCGCACTTCTCGTTTTGGGCAATTGATTCTATCTGCCTTGGAGCGTTCGGCAGGGCAGGGCCGCGTCCAATACCGTAAGAGCGACAAAGATGGTAATAAAGCACTTTTAGGGCCGCATTATGTCTATATATATATAGTTCCGCGATTATATATTTCACGCCGTGAAGGCGGACGCGGACTTCTGAGTCTCCAGTGTCTTCATAACCGGATTGTTCTAAGTACAGATTACATCGTTGCGCATGGCAGAGATCCTCTCCTAAAGATGGTTAGGAACCATGAGATAATTGGCGAAGGAGCGTTCCTTTACAAAGCCGCGGAGCAAGCGGCCGAGACCCTTGTCCTGAATTTTAACATCAGAAGTGAGGAGAGTGCATTACTTCATCTAGATGCTTCACTTCTAAGAACCAAAGTGAAGAAAGGAGAGGTTGAAAATTTTCACCAAGAGCTACTCGATAAGAAAATGCACGGAAACTTTCACAGAAATGTAGAAAAACAGTCCTTGTCGAAGGAGCAAACTTTTGCTTTCCTCAAATCATCAGGGCTTAATTCAGGTACAGAGGGTTTTATTTTCGCATGTCAGGACGGTGTCATTTCCACCTTAGCATACCGTCAGCGCATTTTATGTCAAGAAGTTCCCAGAGATAGGTGCAGAGCGTGTCATGCACACGCTGAGTACCTAGAACACATACTATCAGGGTGTCCGACCCACGCCCGAACGACGTATATCTACAGACATAATGCGGCCCTAAGAGTGCTTTATTACCATCTTTGTCGCTCTTACGGTGTTGGCCGCGACTCTGCCCTGCCGAACGCTCCAAGGGAGATAGAGTCGATTGTCCGAAACGAGAAGTGCCAAATTTTCTGGAACTACGATTTTCGGGCAGCAGTCTCCGTTGCGCACTCGAGGCCTGACATTGTTCTCCAAGATTTCGAGAAACGAACTATATTCGTGATCGAATTCTCGGCTCCGTCCGAATACAACATCACTGCAAAGGAGAAAGAAAAATAGGAGACGTATCAAGACCTTAAAAGAGAGCTACAACGACTGTACCCAAAATATTCGGTACAAGTAAATGTCCTTGTGATAGGTGCTCTCGGAGGTGCGAAGCTATCACTGGTTTGTAACTTGGGTCGCTTCGTTTCCTCAAGACACACGAGGGTTTCGCCGTCCTGTCGTTGTGATTTCGTCGTTGTCTATGACCACCCATCTCACGGTTGTGAGACGTAGCCGTGGGTGTGATTTACCGCGGTGCTACTGGGGGCTATTGACATTTTTTGGATGGCAGTTGCACTTAGTGGGACCCTGCGGTGGTTGTTTAACTTTTTTTTTTAATTATATACATATATTATAAGCAAGATTTCCAAGTTCTTCGTGTGCTCAACAGTTAACCACGTCCTGGCCAGGGGGATGGCCCAGGCAGGAAACTTGGTTATAAAATGGCTACCACTTATCTGCCAAGTTTGTTCGTGAACTTAAATACCGGAATCAACCGAGTTCGTGGGCAGCCATTTTTTCAGCCCACGAACAACCCACGAATCTCGTTAATTTTTCTTTCCAGGCGCCAGATAGGGTTAACCCTATCCGAGCCCTGTTAAATTAAACTCACTTAGCGCTTGTGCGCGTTTCCCCCAAAAGCTACTTGAAACCTATTCCACGTCTATCAAACATTTCACTTCTTATCGGAGTCACAAAATCAAACTTCTGTCGACAGAAATCACGGACAAAACCCCAGCGAAATCCACTGCAATCCAAGATGGCCGTCGGGGACTCCCGCGTTATGTACGGCGCCGCTCTGCGTCCAATAACCACGTGCCCACGCTCCAGGATGACGAGAGACGCTCGCCTCAACTTTTCTACAGGTCGGGTCTTTTAGCCGAGCGTGTCTCTCCTTTTGGAGCGTCGAAGGGGTCCCGGACGGTTTGACTGAGCAAAAGCACTTTTCCCGATATTAAACCCCGTTACGACACTTTACCCACGCGGGTACCCGGTGCCAAGGCTGAGAACACTAACTAGTTGAGAAGCCAAACCACATACCTTTGAGCCATTCCGCTAATTCTCTTTTCGCTTCGTGGTCCATCTCGTCTTTAATGAAAAAATCCTTCTCGGTCTTGCCCGTCTTCCGTATTATCAAAAACTTTCGTTTCTATTGCCGGTCACTCCGGAGTCCCGTCGAGCAAAGATTATGAGTGACGCGAGAAGCGTGCTTCTCTCCGCTACATTCCGTTCCTTTCCTCTAACCCGCGATTCCTGCCTGTCGAGGCTGTTGATTGGTTGGTTGCAGTAGAAAAAGGCTTGCTTGTCGATCTCGACCAATGGGTGCCTTCGTACCATCGCTGCATGCTTATTGTGTCCGTCGGCAGGGCTGCACGTCTCCTCATTGGTCTTCAGCATACTAGTTATAACATGGCCGTCTTCTAGTTATATTAACATGGCAGCCTTCCAGTTACCCTAAAATGGCCGCCTTCTAGATACCTTAACATGGCTGCCCGCCAGTTACCTTAAAATTTCCGCCTGTTTGACCTAAGCATTGCAGGGTCGACCCGCCACGTCGTGATGCAGGGTTGGTGGAGTCTACTACTTGCTGCCTTTGACGTTGCGAGTGGAGCTTGACGGTGTGTCATAGCAGGGTTGGTTCGGCCTGACCCGACGATTGACTTGGTACTGGAACTAGCCGCTAGTATCGGCGCTGCTTGTCTTGCGTCGACGGCGGAAGATGGCTGCCGACTTTGGTCTCCCCACTTAGCCGGTGGAGTGTGATCGCTGGATTTAGCGGTGACCGGACAGTGCTGCACTCTCGGTACTTGCGCGGGACTGCTGCGCCGTGTCGGTTGTGTCACTTCCTGGCGTCTTTCGTCTCTGGTTTATGGCCGGTTGTCGATGCTCTGCTTCGTCTGCTCATTGTTGACGAGCTCCCAAAGTAGTGTTCAGCCCCGACACCGACCCCGTACACATTTTGTCGGATCAAACAATGGACAAATGAATAAATAAATTTAAATGGTCGGAAACAATGGGCATGAATAACAATACGAACGCCTTAGTTTAGTGTCTATTCTAGACTCGGATCTTGGCTAGATAGTAAGTTTTCTTTTTAATTATTTTATTCAAGCCGTCCTTTCCCTTCACTTCGGAGGTTAGGTACGGCTTCGGCGAAACCCCGTAAAGCTGTCTCACATCTTTTCGAGTTTCCCAAAAACCTCGTTACAACTCCCCTGGGCCTAGCCGAAGCCTATCGGCTGTATTTACTCGCGCTGTGGTCGATCCTCAACCGCTCCGTCAGCTTTCTCAGCCTGCATCTCGGTGTGTTTCCTTCTAATCGTCTCAAGAAAACAAAAAAACTTTTAATTATATTGGTCGCTTTACGGGCTCCCATACCGGGTTCTCCCGTTCACTTGGCACTTGCTTCTAGGTCACCCGGACCTCCTTTTGTAACCTGGATCATCCGTTCCATCATCGCTTCCGTCTGATTTATAAGTTACCTAACTTCGTTCTAGGTCACCGTAGATAAAAAAAAGACGATTAGCTAGATACCATAATTATTAGGTGGCTTGCCCCGTCCAGGGGTAAATCAGGGAGAAAGGTATGAGTGGAAGAAACCAAAAAGAAATCAAATCGAGTAAACAAAAAAAAAAAAGAATTCGAAAATCGAATAGCTCACAACACCAAAAAAATTAAAATTCAAGGAGCAATCCGCTCAAAACACAAAATAAATCACTTTCTCCTGCCCCTTACGAGAAGTGTCCCGGAGTCGGGCACACATCCCAGCAGTGTCCCCGCCCTCTGCACTTTGTGCAGGTGTCTACTCCCGGCGCGCCCCGAATTCCGGATCCTCGGCCGACCCCGCCGGATGGACGACGCTGCGCCCCCAAGATGAACGATCGAGTGGGACACGTTCCCATGTACCTGGTTGGCCTGCTTGTCTTAGCTATGTACAAATACCACTTTTCGGGCCCCAAGTTTCATACTGGCAAAGCTGCCTTATTTATATACCACCCCGGGCATGCAAGGGTTTAGGAGGACTATTAGGGAGGAATTGACTACTTGTTGTTCCCTACTCTCCCCGTTCCCTAGGCGGTCCCTCCTCGTGGTAGGGGACTAGCAGTTTTACTGGGAACTTTCCTACCAATTGTCCATCTTCCGTTGCTAACTCGTACACTGGCGGTCCCAGAACGCGGACTACGACGTACGGTCCCTGCTTTTTGCCCCCGAATCCTCTAGTTGCCCCTTTTTGGGCTGAGGACGTTACATGCGCTTTGGGCATGACCCTATCTCCTTCCTTAAACACCGCGTGTCGCCGCCTTCTGTCGTAGTTTACCTTCTGACGATCGAACGCATCTTCGTGGTACATGGAGACCAGATCTTGGAGCTTCTTCAGTTTCACCCTTCTTTGCCTCCACTCCTTGCGTTCGCGTGGGGGAAATTCTGGTGGTTTTTCCATTCTTCCGCGCATGATATTATCAGGTTTTGGTTCCCTACCTAGATTCAAGTTGGCCGGGGAGCCCCCGTGGTACTATGTACGGCCGTGTTGTAGGCGAACCTAAAATCCTTAAGGTATTCTTCCCACTGTCGATGGTCCTGAGCTACGTATGCGGAGATCATTGTTTTAAGGAATCGATTCACTTGCTCCACAGGGTCCGCCTGTGGACGGTACACCGGAGTAAACGAGTGTCGGATTCCATAGGTCTCTGTCAACCCTTGAAACGCTTGGTTGACGTATTCTGTTCCATTATCCGACACGATCACTTCCGGTGCCCCCCATCGGTTCAGAATATGGTCCTCAAAAGCTTTGATAATGGTCTCGGCATTATCCCTTCTCATGGGCGACAGTTCAACCCATTTAGTTTAGAGGTCTTCTAATACCTCCATGGCAGCTATGGGGATTGCTACTTCCTCCTCGTACATCCGAGAGAGGGCGTCAGGCACGTGGTGCAAAGTCCCTTTCCGGTGTATGACTTAAAAATTCTATTCGAGGAGGTCAAGTGCCCATCGCGCCAACCGACCGGTTGGATTGTGAAGGTTATTTAGCCATCGCAACGAACTGTGCTCGGTGATTACCGTGAAGTGAAACCCCTCCAGGTAGTGACGGAATTTTCCCATTGGGACGCTCGTCCTAAGCAGTTTATTCAGTGGTTCCGCGTCAGTTGCGAAGTCGGGTATAAAACGACGGTACCACAACACCATTCCCAAGAACCGTCTCAGTTACTTTATTGTTCTTGGGGCTGGGTGGGAGAAAAGAGGCTCAACCTTGTCCGGACCGACCTGCAAACCCTTTTGATTCACGAAATATCCGTGATAACGTACAGTCAGTCTCCCGAATTCGCATTTCTTTGGGTTTATTGTCAGTCCGGCGCCCTGTAAGCGGTCTATGACTCGAGCTACCCATTCCTGGTGGCCCTTAACGTCTCATTTACGATGACTATGTCATCGGGGTATGCATAGACGTTAGGTTCCATGTCCGGTCCTATGAGTCTATCTACCAGTCGCTGAAATGTCGCTGGGGCTCCTGACAGTCCAAAGAGCATCCTAGTGAACTGAAAGAGCCCCATTCTAGGGACTGTAAACGCTGTGTACTCCCTACTATCTTCGACCATCGGGATTTAGTGGTACCCAAACATTAAATCTAATGTCGTTATATATTTTGCAGCGCGAAGTTGCTCTCGGATCATGTCCACCTTCGCCAAAGGGTACGCGTCCGTTTTGGCTACCTTGTTGAGCCTACGGTAGTCCACGCAAAATCTATATGTCCCGTCCGCCTTTTGGGCCATTACTACGAGACTGACCCATCCGCTTTTCGACGGCTCTACTATGCCCTCGGCTAACATTCGAGTTACCTCATCTTGCATATTTTTCAGGACCTTCGGGGACACTTGATAATACCTCTGTTTTATCGGTGGGTATCCCCCGACGTCTATGCTATGAGTTATGCGAACGGTTGCTGGAGGCACCTCAGAAGGGGGGTTAATAATCCGAGCAACTAGCGTGTCCAGTTCCTGTCACTCATCAGCTGTTATTTCTCTGAGGCCGCAACACTGGTCTAATGTTGTCGGATTCTCATCCCTCCTCTCCACTTCCAGTTCAGTACCCTCCTCGGTATAGTGGTGGACTAATTCCGGATAGTGCGCCATGTATCAGGCTCTTTTACTGCCATCGTGTACTATTCCGAATGTGTGGATGAAATCCATACCCAAGAATAGTTCTTCTCCCATACTCGGGGCAATATGTATCTTCATCATTCGCGAAACACGATCGACTTCGACTGGGAGATAGCACGTGGCATGAACTTGGCTGACGGTAGCGTCAGCAGTCATAACCCCTTGGTTCGGTGTCGTATGCAATGCTGCCTTATACCGTTCTGCTATAACCAAGCCAATATCTCCCATTACTGTTCGGGATGCCCCGCCATCGATCAACGCGAGGACCTTAGGGGTATTACCAATTCCGGCAGTCGTAAAGACTCGCAAGGTAACGTAAGGCCTTTGTCCTCCCTTGGGAGCTCCTCTACTTCTAATCGCAGTGGCAATAACGAACCTTCCTCTATCGGTACTGTGAGTGACTCGTTTGACTTTAGCAGGGCTAATAACGAACCTTCCTGGACCGGTACTGTGAGTGACTCGTTTGACTTTAGCAGGGCCGGTATCACCTGATTCTCTTGCCAGGGGTTCTGTCGTTCTCTAAGCCTCGTTCATGTATTGAGAACGATGGTATTTTCGACTTCCACCGTGCGCGTGATACACCGACGTCCACGGTATTTCTGTAGATAAGAGGAACTCGCCTTCTTGGCTATCCCCTCTACTGTCGGGTCCGGCGACTCAAGCCTGCACGATTCCGGTGGGTGCCCTTCGTCCTGTAGGGTCAATCCGGGACTGGAGGAAGAAGGGCTGACCCTTACGCCTTCTTCTGTTTCCCGGACAATTCCCGGACAGTTTGCACTCTTTAGCGGTCACTTCCTCCTTACCGCACCGACGACAATAATTACGTCTTCGGGTTTTCGGACACTCGATTTCGAAGTGATCCTTTTGTCGACAGTTCCAACCTTCTACCTCCTAAAATCGGATCTGAGGTTCGCGTATACTCGATTCATTTGAACCTCGAGATCCATGGGCCTGGTAGAACGCATCCTCAAAACGGGCTTGGAAATTTCGCTTGCACTGGTCCCACGTGTTCCATCATAATCTGTTCTGACGGAACCAGTGCCATGCAATATATTTTAAAAGGAACAGCATCGCAACTAACAACTCCTCGTCCGTGAGGAAAGAGGCGGCTCTGCACTCTTCGTCCCTCTACAAGAAATTGTCAACACTTGAGCCTTTTGGTCCTTTGAGGCTGACCTTCCACCCTTCCACGATTCTGGACACGTCCCTTGGTTTGCTGAAGGGTCGCATGGGGCCTCGCCTCCATCTCTGAGCACTCTGTACTGCCGCCATAGCTCCCGATATGGCCCATCTTGTCCCTGTCCGATCATTGGGACATATTGCTCTCTATTGTTTTGGGTAGACCTAATATGCGTGCTTCGGTCTCGTCGTGTGGACTCCTGACCCCTATACCCTATGGCATACGGTCCATACTTGACTTTTCTTGGCTCTAAAAATTCTTGTGATCCGTACATATCGTAGTTTCGGATCGGCCCCTAGTTCGCTCCAATCACTCTTCTTCGATCTCCCCCTCCCTTGCTAAAGTCGGATTCGTGTGAGGAAAGAGACTTGACGCCGGGTATTGATGGATGGTCCGATCCGTTCGGGGCCCCACATGTTCCCATAACCTAGGTTCGCGATGGTCAATTGTAGCAACATC
The DNA here is from genome assembly GCA_932195095.1 of Andricus curvator. Classification (NCBI taxonomy): domain Eukaryota; kingdom Metazoa; phylum Arthropoda; class Insecta; order Hymenoptera; family Cynipidae; genus Andricus; species Andricus curvator. Next base: position 6,131 of record CAKNYM010026047.1, on the reverse strand, counting down.
TCGCGGGTGGGACTACGAATAAATTTCTGGGTACCGATAAACCTCTGGTTCTGCGGTCCGGCCCCAGCCTTCGGTCTTGCGATGCTGTGTCCTAATGCTCAGTGGAACATCGCGGTTCTGACTGTACCAACTGCTTTGGGGGCGTGTGTCTCTAATGATCGCGGTGGTAAAAATCGGCTGCGATGTGGTTACTAAGGGAGCACACGTTAGGGCACTCACTGTCGGTGGGTAATATACTTTTTGACTGGTTGGCCCACTTGCCCAGAGTGTCGTCATACGCCGGCTTAGTGGCACCGTGTCTTGGTGTTCACAGTCTCCTATCGGCCAGCTCTGAGCCCTACCGGGGCTCCTAGATCTCCTATCTGCCCTTTGATATTTTTGGGGGGACCGCGCTCCCCCCGTGAACTGAATCGGAAAAATGTGGGGACGTGCCTAGTCGAGTATCTGCCGCACTGACCCTAGTCGTGGTTCCGCGTGGCCTCGTATTCACATTCGCGAAACGGTTGTCCTCAACTCGCGTGATTCTCGCGCTTCCGCCCACCCATGTTGTTCCTTAAGTAGGCGGCACCATGGCCCCCACATCCTCCCTTCCCATGTCTCTGCTGAGAGGTGGAGTGTAGGTTGGCGATAGCGCACCCCTCAAGGCCTGGTCTAACCCCATCCCGGGCCATTGTCGGTGCCCATGTGGGGTCGTCTCAAACATCGTGAATGGCTAGTGGAACCCGATCCGGTGCCGGGTACCCTCCGGTGGACCGCTGTGTTGTCATCGGTCCCAAAATTTCGTGGTACCTGCCCCTGGTCGTCATCGTCCTCTGGGTACAAGGGTACCGCCTGGTTACCCCCACGATGCGCAAAGTACCGCCCCATTCGCTCCCGCAATACTTCGTCCACCCCGTTCGCATTCAAGTGCAGCCCCCTTAGGATGGCTAGTAGGGCCTCTCCCGCTAAATCATTGGCCCAATCCGGTAACTGGGCCATTACTGCGACCAGACTGGCCCTACATAGCCTATTCTGGCCCTCGATTGCCCCTTTCGACGCGGCTCCGGTTACGGACTGTGTTCGGCTATTAGCCGTACTTTCCGGTAAATTGAGGTCTTCCCAATTGCTGGCCTGCTCTGGCACCCTCTCATTAGGGTCGTAGGGATCCATTGCTCTACCTTAAGTGGAAGACGATTACCTAAACAACAAAAAAATAACCCGAAAAATTTTCGGGACGCGTTCAGACTTTTCGTAAATTCCCCAAATTTCTACGGGCCACCGAAAGTTTCCTAAAAATTTTCAAATTCCGGAAGCCGTTTCTGAAGTGTTCGGAAAAATCAATTCATTACTAAGGATCTTATCAAAACACCTAAAAAATACAAAACAAAAGATCCTTCTTCATCCTTGGTAAGGTCGGTCAAAATTCCGAAAGTTCTCTCAAGTCCTGTAAAATTACCGGCAGCTTCGAAAACACTCGTAATTTCGCTGAGCCAAATTTTCTAGCTAGTTTCGATTTTCAATATTTTCAGGTTTCGTTGTGTTCTGCGCAAATATCCATTACCTGATTTATTTGCGCAGAAAGGAAGTTTTTGATACCTGTATGAGAGGGGGGTGGGAGTTGGGTGGTACTGTTTTTATTATTGTCTAAGAAGCAAGAGCCAGGCAACTACAGGGAAAAAATTAGACAAAGCAAAGCGAAGGAAAAGAATGTCGGTGTCCTTGTTCGTGGTTTCTGTCGCCTATTTCACTTGAATTCCCCCTTCTCTCTCACCCCGATGTTCGTGTCACCTAGTGACAGCCCTCTATGTTGGGCGCCATTTTATAAGCAAGATTTTCAAGTTCTTCGTGTGCTCAATGGTTAACCACGTCCTGGCAAGGGGGGTGGCCCAGGCAGGAAACTTGGTTATAAAATGGCTACCACTTACCTGCCAAGTTTGTTCGTTAACTTCAATACCGGAATCAACCGAGTTCGTGGGCAGCCATTTTTTCAGCCCACGAACAACCCACGAAGCTTGTAGGATCCGGTTACGTTCTGAATGGCAGGTCGGCCAGCTCACTTTACCCGCATGAGAGAGGGAGCGGGATCTTGGGAGCGAGAGATAAAATATTATCTAACACTGCGTTTAACTTTGAAATTACTAAATTAACAACTTAATTTTATTGAATTCTAGTGGTGTCAAATACAACCTAACCTAATAAATGTTAAATTAAACTCACTAAGCGCTTGTGCGCGTTTTCCCCAAAAGCTACTTGAAACCTATTCCACGTCTATTAAAACATTTCACTTCTTATCTGAGAGTCACAAAATCAAACTTCGGTCGACAGAAATCACGTGCAAAACCCCAGCGAAATCCACTGCAATCAAAGATGGCCGTCGGGGACACCCGCGCTATGCACGGCGCCGGTCGGCGTCCATTAACCACGTGCCCACGCTCCAGGATCACGAGAGACGCTCGCATCAAGCTTTCTACAGATCGGGTCTTTGAGCGGAGTGTGTCTCTCCTTTTGGAGCGTCGAAGGGATCCCGAACGGTTTCACTGAGCAAAAGCACTTTTCCCCATATTAACCCCCGTTACGACACTTTAACCAAGCGCGGGCACCCGGTACCAAGGCTGAGAACACTAACTAGTTGAGAAGTCAAACCTTCGAGCCATTCCGCTAATTCTCTTTTCGCTTTGTGGTCCATCTCGTCGTTAATAAAAAAATCCTTCTCGGTCTTGTCGGTCTTCCGTATTATCCAAAAATCTCTTTTCTATTGCCGGTCACTCCGGAGACCCGTCGAGCCAAGATTACGAGTGAGGCGAGAAGCGTGCTTCTCTCCGCTACCTTCCATTCCTTTCCTCTCGACCCGCGATTCCTGCGTGTCGAGGCTGTCAATTGGTTGTTTGCAGTAGAAAAAGGCTTGCTTGTCGATCTCGACCAATGGGTGCGTTCGTAACATCGCTGCTTGCTTATTGGGTCCGTCGGGCGGGCTGCTCGTCTCGTCATTGGTCTTCAGCATACTAGTTATAACATGGCCGTCTTCTAGTTATATTAACATGGCTGCCCTCCAGTTACCTTAAAATAGCCGCCTGTTTGACCTTAGCATTGCAGGGTCTACCCGCTACGTCGTGATGCAGGGTTGGTGGAGTCTACTGCGTGCTGCCTTTGACGTTGCGAGTGGAGCTTAACGGTGTGTCATAGCAGGGTTGTTTTGGCCTGACTCGACGATTGACTTGGTACTGGAACTCACCGCTGGTATCGGCGCTGCTTGTCTTGCGTCGATGGCGGAAGATGGCCGCCAACTTTGGTACCCTACTTAGCCGGTGGAGTGTGATCGCTGGATTTTGCGGTGAACGGACAGTGCTGCACTCTCGGTAGTTGCGCGGGACTGCTGCGCCGCGTCGGTTGTGTCCCCTCCTGTCGTCCTTCGTCTCTGCTCTCTGGCCGGTTGTCGATGCTCTGCGTCGTCTGCTCATTGTTGACGAGCTGTAAAAATAGTGTTCAGCCCCCACACCGACCCCGTACACATTTTGTTTGATCAAACAATGGACAAATGAATAAATAAATTTAAATGCTCAGAAACAATGGGTATGAAAAACAATACGAACGCCTTAGTCTAGTCTCTATTCTAGACTCGGATCGTTTCGGTTTCGATTCCTTTGGAATAGAACTGAAGGGCCTATGGCAAAGCCACCGAACGCGTCATCGGGTTGCGGATAGTGTGTCCCTGTACCAAGGGTTTCTGCTGAATATGGTAACAATAATTAATAAGCAGTCGCGGAAAATTGTGCAGGAATGGTCCCGAAGGAATAAGCCCTAAGCGAAGGCGTAACAACCGTGCCGAAAGCTGAATGGCACCTAGGTGAGGTGCTTTGAACGGTGATTCTGAGATACCGGGCGACCTCTCAGAGTATGCAGCCTTACCCTTGCACGCGGGGCTCTACAAGGATTGACGAATCCTTTTCCTACCTGCTCGTGAGAACAACAATGACACCACCGAAACACCAAAAAGTTGTAGATGCGGTTCAAAACGATCGAACGCGCAGAGCACCCGACAATCGGTCGGCAAACAGACGTCTCTGAAGCTAGCACCGCCTTTTTGGAAAATCAAATTCAAAACTATCCTATAATTAAGGGCTCATTTAGGGCTTTTAAGGGCCGTAAGTCCTAAATTTTGGGCTCTGCAATTTTTTATAAAAAACGGGTTGCGCGCTGACTTCACATGAAGCTAGCACCGCCACACCTGTAACATCGAAACTATTCATTTTATCTGACTCGGGTTTTTTCAGAAATTAAGGGCTCATTTAGGGCTGGCGATCGCCACTAGGCCCAATCCCGCAGTCCTTTTGGTTCTTTTTAAAACGGTGCGCGCTCTGGTTTCACATGTGAAGCGGGCCCCGCCACACCTATAACTCCGAAACAAGTGCTGCAATCTATTCCAGAATCAAAGCAGAATTAAGGGCTCGTTAAGGGCTGGAAAGAACCCTAGGTCCCAAATTATGGGCTTTTCAATTTTTTATATAAAATGCATTGTGCGCTGACTTCACATGAAGCTAGCAACGTCATACTTGTAGCTTCAAAACTGTTCATTTAATCCAATAGATACAGGCTTTTTCAGAATGTAGGGCACATCTAGGGCTCCGAAAAGGTCACAAAGTACTTTATCATCATAGTACATTTTTTAGTTCTTAGAATGTAGCCCTTAGTCATATAACGGAAGCTGTCAAACGTAACATTAGCAAAACGTTATTACAAAAAATTACATTAGAAATTAATTCTATTTCTACTAACCCTATATGCTCTTCTTACATTTTGGTTACGGTGTAGGTGATCCTTAAAGAAAAATACAACTTCTATCAAACTATGTATATTCTGATTTTTCACTCTAAAATCACTATTTTTGAAATTAAAATAAAATTTTTTTTTTTAATTTGAGTATTGGTTATTTGGTCCCTTTTTTATTGTCCTGCACTCTAAAGTCTGGAGCCATCTAAACGTGCGAAAATTCGGATAATGAACAACTCAAGCTTAGATACCTGTGTTCACCCTCACCACTAATCCCACCGGCTATTGCCGGGCGCATCTAGAATATCTAGATTCGGATAGATGGGTTGGCATAGATGAGATCTTACGATTAGGTTCCATTGTGCTTATTACGTTTTTGTTCTCATTCATCCACATACCTGTCAATGATCTAACTAATATTAATCATATTTTCCCTTGTTATTAACAAATTGCATCTAAAAAACTCGCAGAATGAGCAATTGTGAAAAGCTTTAGGTACATTTTTCAAAATTCCTTTGCCTGGCTTGCCAGTGGTAGTTGGTGACGTAAACTTATATTCTGATGAGTTCAATGTAACTACAAATGTGATTCTTATAAACAAATTTTGTAAATAATTTGCAGTCATATTATGTTGCTGTAACTTTGTCCCGTCGCCTTAACACACTCAGCCATCTAAAAGTTAAAATTTTTTTTCATTTTTGTCGGATATGAATTTTAATTTATTACATCGTAATATTTATTTCAATAAAACATTAACAATTTTCAAACATTAAAAGTGCTTGATGTGTGAATAAATTATTGAAAATAATAAAGTTTGTATGATTATACTTGCGATTAGGCTACGAAATAATTATAGTTTATTATTTTAAATAATTCATACGTTGGGCTTAATAATCATTTACGCAATAAATAAATAATTAAAATAAATTAAATCAATCATTTATGTTAAAATTTGATTTTCTGTAATATTATCAATATAATAATCAGTATACATATTATAATTATTATACATTTAATATCAATTTATTTTAACTTTAATATACATATCATTCAATTTAAAGAAAATTTTTTTAAACATTCTTTGAAAAAATCGTTGTTAAGAATACAGCTCTTATATCAATATTTCAATCACCTTCAATAATTATTGTTTATTATCATACATATGTAATAGTGTACATTTAATAATTACTTGAGCATTTATGCAATCATGTGTTGTAATTTCCTAAATCTTTTATCTAAAATTATTATTTTCTGAATTCACTTCTGTAATTTTTGTTTCAGTCCGAACCGTAATTCTGTCTAAAAACTACCTAAAATCTGGACAGTTTTCATATATTCAAATTTAATAGATACATTTTCAAACAATTCAGAAAATGAAAACCACA
>CAKNYM010026039.1:0-12249 GCA_932195095.1 Andricus curvator | reverse complement strand
CTTGATTTCAGTAATCCGGCGGCGTGGCCGGCTTGGAAAAAACGTTTTTCTCGATATATGTCGGTATCGGGTTTTAGTGATAAAGAAGACCGCGACAAAATCGATATGTTAATTTATGTGATGGGCGAGAAAAGTGAAGATATTTTCGTTCAGTTTCCGGAACCAGTGCCCCAAACATACGAAGAAACTCTCCAAGCGTTTGAGGACTATTTTATTCCGCGTAGGAACGTAATGTTCGAACGCTTCAAGTTCAACTCGCGAGTGCAAGACGCCGGCGAGTCTGTGTATTCGTTCATCACTGATGTTCACACCTTAGCTGAACAGTGTGCTTTCGGTCTTTTTAAAGATGAACTCGTACGTGATCGTATTGTTGTTGGCATGCTCGATGCAAAGTTAAGTGAAAGACTACAACTCAAACAAAATTTAACCCTACAAGAGACGATCACGGCGGCGAAGCAATCTGAAATTCAACATAAACAAAATCAAATTATTCGAGACAAAGATCGAGGCGGAGATCGTTCTGTCTGCTCGATTAATAGAAACGCCAACCAAGGAAAATGGAAGGGCGCTCAGCACGGCGGTTTTAACGGCAAGCAACGACAGAAACAGCAGACGACTTCAGGGAAGACGCTAAATGCCAACTCTAAACAGCCCGAAAACAGAAACGATGGATGTTTCTACTGCGCCGGGAAATCTACGCACCCAAGAAAAGATTGTCCAGCGAGAAATGCGATATGCTTCAAATGCAAGGTAAAGGGTCATTTTAGTCGCGCCTGTAAAACTAGAAATATACGCGTAGTAAATGAAAGCGAGGGCGAGGACGATTTGAGTTTTTTCATAGGTAATATAAATGCTATAGGTAAAAGAGGCCAAATGCGTAAAATTAATGTTAAAGAATTGAATTCCGATGTGAATTTTTTAATTGATACCGGGGCAGATTGTGTGTGCTTGTCAGAAAAAACAATTGACGATTTCTTGCATGAGAATCTATCTAAAGTTAAAGAGACCATTAAAGGTCCAGATAAGAAAAAACTCGACGTTCTGGGATCTATTAATCTAACCTTAAGATACAAAGATCGGGAATTTGCATGCATAGGTTATAAAGATTTACCGAGAGCATTACTCAGTCTAGATGCTAGCGAGGCATTTGGTATTGTGAAATTCGATAAAGGAATTTACAATGTGTTAATGGAAACTCCGGAAATGAAATTTCCCACTAAAGTCAATGTCTTAGATGAATTTCCCAATTTAGGTAAAGAACTAGGGGAATTTCCGGGAACAATAACAATAAAGTTAAAGTCCGATGCTCAACCATTTGCACAAAAAGCTCCACGTACAGTTCCTCTCGCGATGTTAGGCAAACTCGAAAAAGAATTGATAAGACTAAAAAAACTAGATGTAATTGATAAAGTCGACTGTGTCACTGATTGGGTTGTACCAATTGTTTGTGTACCTAAAGGCGATGGAATAAGGTTATGTTGCGATTACTCAAAACTAAATGAGACCGTGCTGCGACCGTATTTTCCGATTCCAAAAGTTGAACTCACTCTCGCTCGCTTAAAAGGTGCTAAGTTTTTCTCAAAAATAGATGTAACTCTGTCATTTTATCAGGTTAAACTAGATGAGCAGAGTCAATTTTTAACTACATTTATCACTCCATTTGGGAGATTTAAATTTAAAAGACTACCATTTGGAATTTCTTGCGCACCTGAGTACTTTTTGAACTTGTTTTCGAAAATTTTATCTGGGATAAAAGGTGCAGTGTCTCACGTAGATGATATTCTAGTATTTGGTCATACTATTGAAGAACACGATGAAACTCTGAGGACGGTTCTCAAGAAACTAGAGGCAGAAGGTCTCACAATTAATAAAGAAAAATGCGAATTCGGGGTTCGAAAAGTAAAATACTTAGGACATATTGTCTCGGAACGCGGAATTGATATCGATCCAGATAGAGTAAAAGCAATTGCTGAATTTTCAGAGCCAACTAATAAAGTTGAACTCCAAAGATTTCTAGGCATGGTAAACTTCGCCGCTAGATTCATCGAGAAGCGATCTCAAACTCTTGAACCTCTGTATAGTCTTTTGAAAGATAATGTTATGTACGTATGGGGTCCAGACCAAAAAGAGAAATTTAACTTAGTAAAGGAGATACTGACCACTGCTCCTACTCTAGCTTTTTTTGACGCTGACAAACAAATGATCGTTAGTGCTGATGCCAGCTCTTATGGTATCGGTGCTTGCTTATTTCAGAAAGTGGAAAACGGGCCTCGCGAAATTGTAGCTTACACATCAAAAACGTTAACCTCAACTGAATGTAGATACGCACAAATAGAACGCGAAGCATTAGCACTAACTTGGGCGGCTGAAAAGTTCGAGGAGTATATCGCAGGTTTGTTTATCATCCTCGAAACAGATCACAAACCCTTAGTTCAGATATTACAAACGAAGCACTTAGATGATCTATCTCCGCGTTTGCAACGTTTTAGACTCAGGTTGATGCGCTACAGATACGAAGTACAATATGTACCACGAAAAACTCTTGTAGTAGCAGACTGTCTATCGAGAAGCCCATTATCAGACAAGGGCAGCGCGAAAGAATTAGACGATGAAGTTGATGCGTTCGTGAATTTTATTGTGAGAAGTTATGCAGTAAGAGACGTTTATATCGAAAAGATAATGAAAAGTCAGGACTCGGACGAAATTTGTAGCAAGTTAAAATTGTACTCTATTGACGGTTGGCCTGAGGCAAAGAAAATACCGAAAGCCCTAAATCCGTATTATCAGTATCGCGCGGATATTAATTTTTCTCAAAACTTGTTACTCTTCGGTACAAGAATCATTATTCCGACGGATATGCAGCAGAAAGTTTTAGCTTCAATACACTCAGGCCACCAAGGTATCGTCAAATGTCGTCGTAGAGCCAAAGAATCTGTGTGGTGGCTAGGCTTAAGCTCGCAGATCGAGAATCTAATTCGTAACTGTCCAAATTGTATCCAAGAACGCTCAAATCCGAAAGAGAGTTTTAAGACAGAAAACCCTCCCACACGACCATGGCAGCGGTTAGGGTCAGATTTATTTAAACACGGCGGAAAGTGGTATCTAATAGTTGTTGACTATTTTTCGCGTTACATCGAAATCGCAAAATTAAGTAGTTTATCCGAAAAAACGATAATCGAGAGGATAACGGATCTATTTTCGAGACACGGAATTTGCGAAGAAATAGTATCGGACAATGGTCCTCAATTTAGAAATGAATTTAAAAAGTTTGCAGAAGAGTATTATTTCCGACACATAACAAGCTCTCCTTACTTCAGTCAATCGAATGGTGAGGCTGAAGCGGCTGTAAAAACGGCGAAAATACTTATAAAAAAAACGGTAGTGATTATAATCAGCTCGCAAAAGCTCTGTTATCCTATCGATCCACTCCGCTTGCAAACGGTTTTTCGCCAGCCGAAATGCTCATGAATCGAAAACTGCGAACGGAAGTGCCTACCCTACCCAGCGATCTAAAAGGGAAAGGAAAGGTAGACGAAATATATACTAAGAATCTAGCTTTAAAAAATAAGCAAGCGAGTGATTACAATAAACGCCACAAAGTTAGAGATCTACCGGAATTGAAAAAGGAAGACGGAGTATGGATCACAGATTTAAAAAGATATGGTAACGTTGTAGATAAACTCCACACTCGCGGTCCTATATCGTTAACTCAGAGGATTCCGATTACAGGAGAAACAGATGGCACCTAATTCGTGCACCTCATTATGACAAAAAAGATATCAATAAAAATGAATCTGATAACCAAACACCGAAACCCTTACCGGGAAGATCTGAAAGAACGAAACAATTTGTAAAAGTACCAGCGAAATTATTTATAAAGAAATCAGTAAAAGAAACTGTACAACAAACCGTCGAACAAATTGTACAACATCCAGTCGAACAAATTGTAAAACAACGCGCCGAACCAATTGTACAACAACCGATTGTAGAACAAGAAAGAAAAAGAATACTTCCAGCTCGTCAAAGAAAGGAACCTCAGCGGTTGACATATTACCGTTTAGGCTAAGAGGTTCCTCTATGTAAAATCACCTCTTTTAAATAAAGGGCTCAGACTCTGAAAGAGGGGGATGTGGTGTTAGTATATAAAATGTCCGTAAGGGCCTGAGGACGCTGGCTTTCCCTGTCTCAGTCAGTCCATATCCTCCTCCGCGAGCACGAGTATGTCTAACCGAATATTCCGCATCATTTATTATCGTATTCCCGTCTCTAATCTAAATAGTGATTAGTTAGTGGTAACACTACACTGAATTAAGCCCTGATGATCTGAGGAAAGCAAAAGTTTGCTCCTTCGACAATGACTGTTTTTCTACATTTCTGTGAAATTTTCCGTGCATTTTCTTGTCGAGTAGCTGTTGGTGAAATTTTCCAACCTCTGTTTTCTTTACTTCGACTTTTAGAAGTAAAGCATCTAGATGGAGTAATACACTTTCCTCACTTCTGATGTTAAAATTCAGGCCAAGGGTCTCGGCCGCTTGCTCCGCGGCTTTGTAAAGGAACTCTCCTTCGCCAATCATCTCGTGGTTCCTGACCATCTTTAGGAGAGGATCTTTGGCATCCGCAACGATGTAAGCTGTACTTAGAACAATTCGGTTATGAAGACACTGGAGATTCAGAAGTCCGTGTCCGCCTTGACGGCGTGAAATGTGTAATCGCGGAACTGACGAATTGATATGCAAGCTTTTATGCATATACATGATCTTATGTGTGGTGACATCAAGGGCCTGAAACTCGTTCTTCGTCCATTGAACCACCCCAAACGAGTAGAGTAGAACCAGGAAGGAAAGCATGTTAATCGCAGATACCTTGTTCAACGCCGACAGATTGGAAGACCAAATCTATCGAAGAAGATGCTTGTATCTGCTTCGGAGAGAGTCCTTCACTGATGTTACGTCCTGAATGCGGTTTTGAGGCACGGCCAGGTATGTATAGGTCTCTCCAGTATTAAGATGTCTGATAACACTTATATCCACAAGCTGAGGGTCCTTGGGAACGCCAGTAATCTTTCCTTTCTTCAGACGAATTTTGGCACACTTGTCCAAGCCAAAGTCCATCCCAATCTCTCCTGTGTAGTTCTTGACAATATTTATAGCAGTTTGAAGTTTGCTTTTATCAGAGGCATAGATCTTCAGGTCATGCATATAAAATACATGAGTGACCTTATGCTTGCGCTGATTAGTGTCGCCACAGAGGTATCCAGGAAAATTTCGTAGTGCGAAACTTTACGTTGTTCGTTGTCACACGATAATTTCTAGATGAGATAGTAAATCTAGCTGTCCAAAGAGGCATCAATCTCTCTATGCATGTTACTATGTGTGGATGTACAGTCAAGCTTTCCATCCGACAGATGATAACTCTATGAAAGGTTCAATCGGAATCTTTCCGCGAGTCAATCCAGGCCATTGGCAGGACGCGCTGATGGGCTGCAGCGTCTTTACAGACACACCTGTCAATTCGCAGGTTCTCACGACAGCCTGCTACACCTTTTTTCGAGCCACGTTGTTCGTACATCTCTCGCCACATAGGCTCAATATGTCGAACAATCCTGTTGTTTAGGACATCTGTAACGATTTGTATACCTTTTTCGGCAGGAGTATAGTGCGTCCTAACACCAGCCACTGTGGAATGGGCGTTTCCGACTTTAAATATGAGGTGAACATGCGGGCCAAATGTTGGCGTGTAAAAGTAAACTTCTTCCACCAGAAGTTCTTGATACAATCTGGTCCAGCAGCGGAAAAGTTCTTCGTGACTCTAAGTGCTTTTTTCACCCCTTCGGCACTGATTGGTGGACATTCCTCCTCAGATTTTATGAGGTTGTCGCAAAACTCCTTGAAGCGGATGATATTGTCAGTATCTTCATTCAACTCTAGTGTTTTCGGGATCTTGTACACCTCTCTCCAAAAAGTGTCTACCTCCTTGGGCTTGGGTGGATTTTTTACAGAAACAGGGAGATCGCTGAAGAGGCGCGATGGGTCAGCGAGAAACTGTTGATTCTCCCTGATCTATCTCTCCTTCTTTTGTATTCTCCTCCTTGCGTCAGATAACAGCCGTATTTTGTCAACAATATCCTACTTGATTGTCATTAGCTTTGACTCGTTTAGTGTGTGATTGAAGATCCTCAGTTCTTGGGCGAACTTTCGAACCCTTTCCGTGAACGGTCTACCAGATGTTATGTAGTCAATCACACATTGAACACGGGACGCTGGCATCGTAGCAGTCTAGCACGTCATCCCTGAGTTGATCCGTCCACTCAATGTGGGCGTTTCGCTGGTTCGTCGTCGTGTTTCCATCTAAATTATTTTCAGCACCCCGAACTCTAGGATGGTCGGCATTGTTTGCCGACTCATTGTCGGGTGCTCTGCGCGTTCGATCGTTTTGAACCGCATCTACAACATTTTGGTGTTTTGGTGGTTTCATTGTTGTTCCCACGAGCAGCTAGGGAAAGGGTTCGGCCATCCTTGTAGAGCCCCGCGTGCAAGGATAAGGCTGGTACTCTGAGAGGTCGCCCGGTATCCCAGACTCACCGTTTACGACACCTTACCCAGGTGCCATTCAGCTTTCGGCACGGTTGTTACGCCATCGCTTAGGGGTTATTCCTTCGGGACAATCCCTGGACAATTGCCCGCGACTGCTTATTAATCATTGTAACCATATTCAGCAAAAACCCTTGGCACAGGGACCCTCTATCCGCAACCCGAGGACGCGTTCGGTGACTTTGTCATAGGACCTTCAGTTCTATTCTATTCTATTATTCTATTATATATATATAATATAATATATAATATATTATATATATATATATATATATATATATATATATATATATATGTTACAGAACATATGTGAAAAAGGTTTAACCTTCAGCGCTCACGTGGGCGGCAAATTGGCCGTCTTTTTCGAAAAATGCTTGCCATTTGAAAAATCAGGCCATTGGACGGTTCCCCCTCCAGGTATTCTCCTTGTAGGCAATAAGACGTCAGATAGCTCTCAGATCACTTCGCCCGTCCGCTCTGCCTGACACCTAATCAGTTGTGAAGTTGAGTGCGTCCGAGAATTTCATCAGGAGCGTCCAAGTCGCCGCCTGGCGAGCAACAGCGTCATTTTCTTTACACCAGGAATGTGAATAAATATTTCACGTATAATCCTCACAGAAGTGGATAGACTGTCAGTACCGGCAAAAAATATCGCTGCCGGTATCGGCAAAAAAATTCCCTGCCGGTACGGGAAAAAAGTTTTATGCCGGTATAATATTATTACATTACATTATCCTTCGAGCGCTCGTGTGGGCGGCAAATTGGCTGCCTTTTTAGAAAAATGCTCGCCGTTTGAGAAATCGGGTCATTGGGCGGCTCTACCTCTAGGTATGCTCTCTTTAGATAATAAAACGTCAAATTAAAAAAAAAATTTTTTTTTAAATTTTGATTCTTATGCTTGTAATGCAGTTTCCAAATATATTTATTATGTTGAATCGTCTGCGAGATGTTCCTGCACTTACTTTCCCTTGATTAATAAAAGAAAAAACTAGTAAAACCGAAAAAAACACTCCGAAAACTAAGGACGGCCAAACTGCCGCCTTGCAAGCGCTGGTGTGATTTCAAAAGGCGCGAGCGCTCCAAGGTTAAATAAAATGCACGCTGTCCTCGACGCTGTCTTATCTCTCTCGAGTCACAAAATTGTTCGTAGTATCTTGTTTCTTATTACATATGACACTTCGAGAGGTAGCCGCATCAAGCATAATTGCACTGGTTTGAAGAATGCCTATGAAACTTTGTGGGTTGGCTAAGATAATCAAAACTTTGAGAACAGTAAGAAGAACTGATCTATAGAGAATGAAAGCAGAGTCTAATGAAATGCATGTAGCCTTAGATGGTAAGTGCATCACGTGTGGATGTTATCTCTAGTCCTCGCTCGATACTTGATACCAGAATAAAGCGTGAAGAATCCCGAGCATATGACTTACCGTTTTAATTTTAATTATCTTCCCCTTTATCTTTAAGTTCCAGAAGGTTCTAGACTGCAGAAGAATGTTTTTCACGAGTTATTTGCGCATTAAATAAGTGAAGATAGGCATTTTTAATGAAATGTTTATCTAGAAGAAAGGAATACATCATCTTTGTTTTTCTCATAAATATCTGACACACTAGAAAATGCAAGGACAAAGCAAAATGTAACCTTGAAAGTATTTACGTGAAATGCTTAACTGAAATAAGAGATAACCTTGAAGCTGTTTACATGAATTTAGAATTGCGGTTAGGTTAGATAGGAATCTATATCTAGAACACACCTTGCTCATTTACGATTCAGTATGGTACAGAAAGACACATATTCGCTCAGACACACACGCACACAGGCACTAATGCTAATCGGTCCAGAACCGGCCCTATATGCCTACTCAAGATAGTTAAATGTAAGCTTAGAGGCAAGTTAGACCTTACAGTATTCGTTCCCGGGCGCTGCGTAAGTTGAATGTGGTCGCCTCGAACGGAAAAATCCCAATGTTACCATGAAATTATTTTCAGCCCACTTTTTATTCTACATGCCTTTAAAGAGTGTAAAACAAGCTATTTTTAAAGTAGAAAAAAAATGTTGGAAGATTTAAAAAAATCAAAATCAAAACAAAAATTGTTATGATAGTCTTAAAGTACATGGAAAGAGCTTTCCAAAACGCTATAATGCAAGTCCAATCGGATAATCCTAAAAGAAGTTACACTAACGTGAAGCTGAAAAAGCACAGGAAAAAAGTCCACTAGGAATATAAATCATCCAAGTTTCAACCCGATCAAAAAAAATAATAATAATTTTAGGTGGGAAGACTTAACGTATTCTGCCCCATATATGTATTGATCATTATTTAATTTTTTAACTTGAGTCAAAATCGTACCCTTACCAGGGTCTAATAACAATATTTAAGGCATTAATTTTAATCGGGATCCAATTTTACGGCCCAGCAGTTGAATATTTTCATCTCATTTTTGCACATGTAATCTAAATATTATTCTCTTTTTTCGCTCAGAGCTATTTTGTAGTAAAGTTGTTTCTATTTTGTTTAAAATAAAAAAGTGCTATTTTAGTGCGCCTGGCATAAGAGAAGTCAATTTACACAAATTTGGTCTTCTTGAGTGACGAATGTGGCGACGCCACTGCTAAACAAGTGAAGTTGTGATCAGTTCTCAGGGAACAATGGATACTACAGAAAACTTGCCTACCTTCAAACACGCGGCGTAAACCAGATAATGCTAAAATTGAGTAGTGCTTTTATTGCAACTTGGGTTGCATTATGCAAGGCGTATTATATTTGCACTTTTTAAAAGCGCAAAGCCCGATTCAATGGAACAGGCTTAATAATTTGCGCAATAAAAACGTAATTATCGCACTAAAAATACGACTAAACGAGAATCACGAACGGTCACCCCTCATAGCGCTATACGCGCCCGCCCGCAATCAACGATCGAACCTCGACGACTCGACAATCACCGCGTAGCATCTGCCATCGGTTTTGTGATGTGTATCTGTAATGGGTTTCTGCAATACTTCAATAATAAATTTTTATGTACATTAAATGATTAAACCAAACATGAATAATACTGTTTTTGTTTTTACATTATTAATATTATTTGGGGTTCACTGTGATTATTTATATTGTATTTACGAAATATTTTATCAACAATTTTTCAGTGTTGTATTTTACTATTTGCAATCCGTTTTTTCAATAGAAAAAATAATTTGAAGGTGACACCAGTGTCTAAAAAAGCTAGAAGTGTAATCAAAATTCGGGGTGTGGAATTCCACACGGGTCAAAATTTCCAACTGATATTAGCAATTTTTTCAAAATTTTCATAATTGTACGCTTTTCCTAAACTTATTTTAGCCGCGTGAAATATCTGGATATTGATCGATTAATTTCAAATTGTACACATGTTATAAGGCACTCAAAGTAAAGCCTTTCAGTGCTAGGCTGTTCTTGATTTCCTATACGTTTTTTGACAAACTCCGACCCATCTTAAACAAAACTTAAAATAATTTTTCCACCCCATAGAAAAAACTTTTTAATTTTCAAACATTTTTCAAATTGTGTCTTCTGTGGAGGCAAAAGATAAAAAATAAGGAAAATGTAAAAAGATCACGTGTTATCCTAATGGGATGAAACAACTTTCCCAAGGTGTCCGAGAAAAGGTATAGAAAATGTCTTTCACCCTCCTCTACTCCTTATCCATACTGTGCCAGATGTTTTATAATAACAATTTTTTCAGGACCGACAGAATGGCTAGATCATGTTTATTTATCGCTGCTGTTGTGATGTCCCTCTTCTGTTCCCAAATTGCCGATTTTGTATCATCAAATGAAGATCATGATTCAGCTAATTTGCTGCCAAGGACAGATATCGTGATTGAGACCGTCCATGATTATCTTCAGGAGCACGACAATTTGTACGATTTCCAACTTTCATTTTTTGTACACAACTTGCGCTAATCTAGATTTTCTTTTTTTTTATCTAAGCAAATCTGAAGTCATTCTTACATCATAAGTATACATTTTCAATCAAAACCTTTTGAAAACAAAGAAACCTTCATTTGATTACGTCAAAAAGTTTGTTGACATGATTCATGAAACCAATTTTGGTTAATTCAAAAAAAAAATTTTAGTGCGCTCTAATAATTTTTTATGTGATGGAAAAAATCATTAAAAGTGAATATATTTTTTGTTTCATAAAAACCTCTTTTGGTTACAGGCAAATCGAAGATTATTCGAAGGAACACGATGAAGAAAAAGGCAATATTCAACAATCTATCTATGTGTGACCGGTTGGGAGCAATACGGTGTTCTTACGTTTTTAGAAGTCACTTGCTCCTCATTTGTTTTTCATGTACTTATGTGCGATAAAAATGAAAAATAAGTTTCATCCAAAAACACAAGTACATCACTATTGTATCCAACCGCTCTTACCTAAATGTCTGTCTGTCTATCTCCGTGAGAACCGATAAGCAGGGCGACTAGCTTAACAAAATATTCTGTGTACAACCGTCGCAACAACATAGTAGCATAATGATGACAGCATGCAGTCTTGACGGTGTCGTCCGGGTTTACTAGAATCTATTTGAATGCTCTGAATGGGTCTATGGTAGAAAATATCTTCTTACCATGAAGATTTGCAGCAAAATCCTACGTGTGGCAAGCCGTCTTCCTTTACTCGAGACAGGTGGTCTGGGCACGCTTCTTCTTGATAAAATTACGCGTTCGATGATTTAATGACTTATAAGCGCCATTTTTCTCGGGGATCGATGGAAATCGGCTGAGAAATTGAGAATTAACTGACATCCCGTAAAAAAATTTGATGCCATGCTCTTGACTAAAAAGACCTGTCGAGTCGTTGTGAGGCCGGTTATGTTATCTGTGAGTCGTCGGTTTTGCTGGCGCGGCTCCAGAAAAGTGCTTGTGGGTGCGGGGGGCATCCAATATTTCCCCTTCCCCCTCCACTCTCAAGGGGGAGGGTAATAATAACTTTAAAGTTATTTCTTCGCTTTACATTTTTATTATAAATTATATAAATATAATAATCATGAATGTTATAAACATAATTAAACAATGCTTAAATAGGAACCATCTTTTTATATTTACAAGCTGCGTCTTGTATGTCATGGTATAATGATTAATCAACAAGTATAAAATATGTATTCATAAAATTTCTAAAGTCAAGCATAAACTACAAAATGATGATTTTTAAACAGCATAATTTAGGCGTCGATTTCCACTCTTTGCGATATTCATTGTCCCGGTTCAAATCCGGGCTGAGCCAGATTTTTGCGTGTTCTTAAAAAATTATTTGTTTGAAGTAATCGTTTTAACGAATGAAAATTTGTAAAAATCTGCCCGCTTCGCGGGCACATTCTCATTGCGCGCTTCGCGCACGGCTCGCTTCGCTCGCAAGTTTGAGCGCGCCTAGGGCGCGCGACTGTTGGATCTCGCGCTTCGCGCTCGATTATGTATTCACCTCGTGCTACGCGCTCGGGCGTATTTACATCGCGCTTTACGCTCGGCTCCTCTAGATTTTTGAACTTCGTGTTCGACTTCGATGAAAAGAAAAAGTTTGTTTGCAAATATTATAAAATTATCAAAACCTCTACATATTAAGTGATTGTTAAATTTGTTTTTATTTTAGACTGAAAAGGAACTTTATTTACTCAAGGTTCTATC
>CAKNYM010026035.1:0-19666 GCA_932195095.1 Andricus curvator | reverse complement strand
ATACTGGGCGACCTCTCAGAGTATGCAGCCTTATCCTCGCACGCAGGGCTCTACAAGGATGGACGAACCCTTTCCCTAGCTGCTCGTGGGAACAACAATGACACCACCAAAACACCAAAATGTTGTAGATGCGGTTCAAAACGATCGAACGCACACGACAATGGATCGGCGAACAATGCCGATCATCCTAGAGTTCGACGTGCTGAAAATAATTTAGATGGAAACACGACGACGAACCGGCGAAACGCTCAAATTCAGTGGACGGATCAACTCAAGGATGACTTGTTAGACTGCTGCAATGCCAGCATTATCCCTGTTCACCGAGGCTTTATGGCGCGTATGCACACTCTGTGGTGCCAGAAACACCGAGAACTTCAGCACGTTTCGTATCCGTCTGTGCGAAATCAAGCCGACGACCTTCAGAAAAATGTATATGTACGCGGAGTGCTTCCCCAACTGCTGCTTGATTAAGCTGGAGACGAAGATGAGGAAGCGACATGAGGACCAACCGCGGAAAGCGGCCACCTTCTGAGAGATGATCGTGATTTCAGGACGAGGAGGAACATTAACATGCAAGTTCCTCCTAAGCCCCAAGATTTTGCTTAAATGGATGCCTCCCTTCGTGGAGATATCTCGCAAGAGTCCGACCTCTGGACCACCAATTGCTCAGTTTATGGTGCTGCGAGACCTTTTGCTGATCCAAATTGAAGGCTTAAACCGGCGATGGATCAAAAGACCTAAAGACGCTTGCATCAACTGAACAAGAAGGTTGGATGAGCAAGACAGGATGCCTCCCGTGTTCAATGTGTGATTTACTACATAACATCTTGTAGACCATTCACGGAAAGGGTTCGAAAGTTCGCCCAAGAAATAAGGATCTTGAATCACACACTGAACAAGTCAAAGCTGCTGACAATCAAGCAGCATATTGTTGACAAAATACAGCTGTTATCTGACGCAAGAAGGAGAATACAGAAAAGAGAGAGATGGATCAGGGAGAATCAACCATTTCTCATTTCTCATTCACCCAAGCCCAAGGACGTAGAGACTTTTTGGAGAAAGGTATACACCATCTAGATGCTTCACTTCTGAAAGCCGAAGTAAAGACAACAGAGGTTGAAAAATTTCACCAAGAGCTACTCGACAAGAAAATGCACGGAAACTTTCACAGAACTGTAGAAAAACAGTCTAAAATTTTATTTTCGCATGCCCGGACGATGTCATTTCCACCTTAGCATACCATGACGCATTTTATGTCAAGGAGTTCCCAGTGATAGGTGCAGAGCGTGTCCTGCACACGCTGATTACCTAGAACACATACTATCGGGGTGTCCGACCCATGCAGGAACCACATATATCTATAGACATAAATGGGGGCCTAAGAGTGCTTTATTACCTTCTTTTTCGCTCTTATGGTGTTGGTCGCGACCCTGCCCTGCCGAACGCTCCAAGGAAGATAGATTCAATTGTCCAAAATGAGAAGTGCCAAATTTTCTGGAACTAAGATTTTCGGACAGCAGTTTCCGTTGCACACTCGAGGCCTGACATCGTTCTCCAAGACTTCGAGAGACGAACTGTATTCGTGATCGAATTCTCGCCTCCGTCCAAATACAGCATCACTGCCAAGGAGAAAGAAAAGGAGGAGAGGTATCAAGACCTTAAAAGAGAGCTGCAACAACTGTACCCAAAATATTCGGTACAAGTAATTGTCATTGTGATAGGTGTTCTCGGAGGTGCGGAACTATCACTGGTTCGTAACCTGAAAGCCATACCCGTGTGCCAAAAATATGCCAAGGCACTTGCGAGATGGATGCAGAAAGCTGTCATAATTGGATCGCTTCGTGTCCTCAAGACACACGAGGGTTTCGCCGGCCTGTCGTTGTGATTTCATCGTGCCCTGTGACCACCCATCTCACGGTTGTGAGACGTGGCCATAAGTGTGATATACCGCGGTTCTACTGGGAATCGGTGTCATTTTTTAGATGGCAGTTACTCTGAGTAGGACCCTGCGATTTGTGGAAATAATTAGATGACTGTGGTGACATTTGGAACTAATTAACTGCCGCTACCTGGACGGCATGTTAAAGGGCTATCTAAGGCTCACTTTTCTGTGGGCGTAATAGGCTCATAACATCGTGGTTTCGAATAAGATATGATTTTATTCAAAATTGCTTATCGTTGACCTCCTGAATATAATGCAAATTCTTTAATTAATTCCCATTTGTTCAAAAAATTTCTTCACATTGGGCAGGAAATGTTTTTTTAAAGTAAGGTTTCATTTTGTAAAAGTTACGTTTAAGATTTTCGTTCTGAAACTATTTGTTTTGTTCTTAACGAAAAGCGACACACTTAATCAAATTTAAGAAAATAATCCGATTTTTTTTATCACATTTATATAAAAACGTACGATTATTATTTAATAAATTGTTTAAACAATTCGATAATGTTTTCAATGAAAGAATTTTCTCTTAACAATAATAAATTACCGCATTAAATACAGAAAATATAAATTTGGAATACTTATTTCGGAACAAAATTGTTTAAACAAAAATCTTATTTAAACAAATGTGAGTTTGTTATGTGTTGAAATAATAATTAATTGTTTAAACAATTGGTGAATTTTCAAGAGAAAGATTATTATAAAACAAAATATATAAAACATCTTAAACTGTTTTTATTACTTTTGAGAATGCTTCTTTAAATTAAATTTTTAATAATTTATAGTCCACACTCTTAAGCAAAACATTGCATTTTGAACAGATTTTGATCTGAACACTTACTATAGAAATCTTAATTTGTATTATGCTGAGATACTCTTTGGCATTGTATCTAAAATTGTTGTCCCATTTTGTTACATTTTTCAAAACTGAAAGTCTTGACACGCACCAAACTATAAAAATTTATACAATATTGTATGTTCTAAATTCTTTGTAGGAATATTCCCTGCGCACACTACGAAAAGTATTTGTTAAAATCAAACCATTAAATTTAGGGTTCATTGCAAAAATTCGTTAATGAAAATTCCCTATAATTCTTCATACGGAATCAATGCATCCACCATCACTAAGGCTACCAAGTCGAGATCAAGGTAATTTAAAAATTCTAATACTATCTGAAATAAATATTAGAGAATTTTTCCAAAGCCTCTATTCTTTAAGGGTTTCGTAGGCTACGTTGAAAACCCTTACATAAACATAGTCGGTTGTCCGTCCGTCTATCTTTTTCTCTTCCTTTTTTGTGGCTTCTTAGATACAATTAGCCATGCATCACTCAATATATTTAATTATTAATGTTCCAATTCTGATTAATCGTTTGAGTTCCGTAAAGTTCTGTGAGTTATCGAAGTCTGTTCCATACACACATTTCCTCAGGAATCCTCATACACCGTACTTCAATTACTCAATTCAATGTTCAAAGTGCAGATGTGTCATATATCGTATATTGGCCTCTATCAGCCATGTAATGTACAATGAAGTCCACGTTGAATAAACTTTTTACTGAAGATCCGTAATCCCCTCTCAAGCTGACAGTTCGAAGCAAGTTCCTTAATTAGTTATGTTTAACAATCTTATCTAAAATTCTCCCGTGGCAGATGTCCTCATCCGCTCCAAAGCCGCATTGGTTTTGGAAGGAAGGAGGGCCCGTCACACAGGACACAGCTCGTATCAAAGCATGTATCACATAACCAGGCTAGAGCCTCAGCTCGCCCACCGATTCAGCAGTGGGATTGAAAATTATTTCGTTAATATCAAACCGTTCTTCTGTCAGCAGTCCCGGGTACCTCCGATTAATCTATCGGGAAAACGCGGACCTGTCTAAAGCGAGTCGAGGGTACTGGCAGAGGAATTGAGCTAATCTTTTGAGCTAGGCGACACTCACAACCCACCGGTGGGCTCAAGCTTATCCGGACAAAGTGATCACCCGTACAAACGTAAGAGAATCTCAATCTCGTGATGAGATTAATGTACCGCCTCGGAAGACTGATGCCCCAGAACTATAGGCTAGGTAACTTATCGTTCACATGCAAAAAAGATTCGGCCCTAGAAACTTTCGTCCCTTCAGAAGGTCAGCAAAGAAGTGTTCAGTCCTAGAAGTCACGCTGAAAAACAATACGGTGGTCGAAATCTGCACGTGTCATTTATGCCAAAAAATAAGTGCCCCTATCAGTTCTCGAGACGGTGCGTATTGCATTTGGTTGTGCTTCTCTTTATTCTTCAGACCACTGTCCTTGGATAATAGTAGAGATGGTTCCATGGTCGTAGATACTACTTTGGAATCCTTCACAGAGGATCTGTTTAACATTTCCTTGATGCATCTTCGTTGTTCCAGAAACATGTTGCATAAACCTGTTCAGGTAATCTTGACGTTTCATGTACAGGAATTTGGCGGAGGAAACTGTTCATGATCCTGTACAGGTTTCTTCACAGAGTGAATTGGGACGCGGGTTCTTGTGCAGGAACTTGTTCAGGATCCTATACATGAACCTGCATGGAAACTCATATGCAAAGATAATATAGTGGCTTGGCTCTCTCAATAGTGAGTTGGATCTTCAAGGGAATAAAAGAAAGGCAACTTTAAAGCCCTAAGCGACATGAGTGTTCGCGATGGCTTTCTGTAAAGGAACCTATACGTGTTTCTGTACAGAAACCTGCACCTCAATTTACTTCGCAAAGTAACCCGTACAGGGATTAGTACATGATCATTTAAAGGTTCCTTTGTCGGTGCAGATTCCTTTGCAGGATCATGTACAGTTTTCTTCATCGAATACCTGCATAGGAATTCAGAAGACTCATTATACAACTTCGTGTACAGGAACATGTGCAGGATTCTCCGAGGTTCCCACACAGGAATTTTCAATTAGGATCCTTTTGATTTCGATGATTTATAATAATTTCTCTTCACGGATCAGCGAATCAGCCACGTAGACGACTATGATAACGGTATAGCTTTCGTCATCTAGCTTGTACATGCAAGGATAAAAACCAGATCAGACCATTCCTATGGTTTGCAGAAAAGAGTCGAGATTGAGGAAAGAGGCTTTACCGGCTTGTTTAAGCCCATAAAAGGTTCAAATCCTGCCTCCGCTCATCCTGAGGTAATAGTCAGACTCAAATGTCCCAAAGTTCTTCAGATTTTGATGTCCTTCGCTGTCCGTCAATGAGTTTGATTCCGAGGAGGCGATACACACAATAAAAATAAAAATCGGAACAAATTAGCCTAAATTAAGTTATGAAAATATTAACGTGCCGAGTTGTGGAGTATCGTGCGATCCCTGAAGCGCTAGACATATACTCAATTTATGTTCACGATTAAATGTTGTGCGTTGCAAAGTCTGCAACTTTACAATACATAAACTTGAATAAATGAAACTGCAACTTCTCTGAAACATTTTTCTAAGTGTAAGTATTTCAAATAAAAAATTCATTCATTTCTATTTGTTCTTACAGGATCAAGTTCGCAGATAGAACCTCCACCTGAAAATCCTGCACACTCGATGTATGGATTGGGTAAGTAGCTTTCTTTGAGGTTATGCGTTACAGTAACGTGACACAGCAAAAAAATTAGCTTCCTGCAGTTATCTCATTAAAAGAAACAACTTCAAGTTCTCTAAAAGTTACTATAAATTTTGCCACCAACCTCCTCCATTCTTGAAAGTTACAAAAAAAATTGGCATACGGGAAATAACATGTACCGGCCATCTAATATGAGATGCGATCAACAGTACGTTTGAAAATTCTAAACACACGAGATTCTGATTGAGACATCCTCAAGTAATTTAAACTGTAAATTTAAGAGCGTCCTAATTCAACCCACATGTCCAAAGTTACCCGTCTGAGAGTATTTTATTGAAAATTCGTCGTTTATGGTAGAAAAATAATCTTTTTGGTTAAACATTCATCTTTTTGTTTGAAAACTTACATTTTTTAGTTGAAAATTAAACTGTTTGTTTGAAAATTCATCATTTTAGTTAAAAATTCATTTGCTTGGTACAAAATGTGACTATTTTATTGAAAATTCGTGTCTGTTTGTTTGAAAATTATATTTTATTAAACTAAAAAAGCAAAGAATGCCCTAAATCTTTCATTTATCTCCAAGCATCCAAGCTGAAAATTCTTGTACAGGAACTTAGGAGGATCCTGCACATGTTCCTGTACACGATCCTGCACATGAACTTGTACAGGTAATCTTGACTGTTCTGTGCAGAAATTTTGCGAAGAAAACTGTGCATAATCCTGTGCAGGGTTCTTGATAGAGTGAATTGAGAAGCGGGTTCATGTACAGGAACCTGTTTAGGATCTTACAGGTATGCATGCATTTCTGATAATATGTCTCCACCGATGAGCAAATCAGTCACGTAGACGACGATAATAACGGTAAATAAGTGAAGTAGATACAGTAAAAAATTATAAAAATTTCAATACTTGACTCCTGCTATTCTATGATATCATAGAATGAAAAAAAATTATTGATAATAACAAATAATGTTTTGAAGCTAATAAGGTTTTTCTTAACGTTTAATTATCGATCTTGAATATACTATCGCACTTATACACAATTTATCAATAAAAACAGGTAATATTGATGTTTGGCGCCTCTTGTCTTGCTTGTCATAACCTATTTATGGAGCTGGCAGAAAAGTTTTTGTTCGCAAGATTTCAGTCGTTTTGAGTGGAATATTCTAAAATAAATAAGCATTCAGAGGAGAGTTGCAAGAGTGAAAACTTACAAAAGAAAAACTGGCTTTCCCTGGAATCTCTCAATGAGCCCTAACATGTCAGAACTTCTTAACATTTTTTGAAATTCCTTTCAAACGATTAAAATCAATTAAAAAATCCTTCCAATACCTCAAAATGATTCATAATCATTAGAATTGAGAGAGGAAAAACATTGAAATATTTGAAAATCTTTGAAATCATTGGAAAAATTCGTTAATAAATAATTTCTATATTTCTTTTCACAGCACCAATAAATTTAGCACGACTGAATCTAGGATCATCGTCACATCATGAGCAAGGTAATTTGAAACCTTATATAAATTCCAAAACAACTATTGCAGTATTTTTCCAAAACCTCTTGTTCTTAAGGGTTCCGTAACAGATGTGAAACAAAGATAATGTAGTGCTGTTCTACAAATGAAAAATTATTAAGTATTGTTAAATGAATAACTGAATAGTTTGCAGCGTAATTTGAAGCTAGACTATGTTGAAAAAATTATATTATTAACGCTGTGAATATTATTATTAGAAAAAACATGAATACCATCGGTATTAATTACAACCTTGAAATAGCACTCAACTAAAAAAAAGGATCGTTTCTCTTTCCGAGTGTAAATTCAAAAACCGATAATCTATCATATTTTGATTAAAAATTGCATTAATCATGATTTTCGTAAGGACCGCTATGACTCTCTACGTTAAATAGTCGGCCCAAAATAACCTTCTTCATTAAAAAAAGAAAATGTATTGAACCACAAAAAATTATTATAGATGTACTTGGCAGATTATTTGCATCGCAGATGTTTTTGGTGGGATTCATAATATAATGAAACAAATTGTCAAACAAAGAATAATTTGTTGAAGTTTGTACAATTGAGGTATAACTTCTAAAAGGAACAATATCCTAATGAGAACCGACATAGTGTAAGAAAATTTAAAGAACTATAAATGTTCCACTTTTCCCATGAAAAGTTAGAAGTGAATGATTAATAATGTTTAATAAATAATTAATCAATACTGCCTCAAACAAAAAATATTATTTCTAACATCCATTAGGCATATACTTGGTTCAAGAAAGTTCTAACGTTTCATGATGTGGCATGAAAGAAATTCAAACAAATAGAAACTCATTGAACAACTGCAAAACGTCTTAGACAAAAAGTATTTCTTCTAACATTCATTAAGTGTTTCCTTAATTTTAGAAAACAGGAACTTCTCACGATTTGGTTTGAAAACAAAAATCGAAGCGAATATAAATTGTTTAAGCAATTGAAAAATATCTTTAAAAACATATTCTCGAATTCACTTCATGTGTGATTAATTCCAAAAAATACTGATTTTTATGACTTACAGGCGGAATAAAAAATTTTCAACAAATAATAATTGTTTCAACAAGGTCTTGAAAAAACTTGCAATCATGTCACTCATCAAATAAGAAACATGCATGCTCTAAAAAGTGAGATTCTTGTTTCTGAGTTTAAACTTAGCTTGCGGAAATTATGAGAATTTGTTAAAGAGACACCGAAGAATAATTTCCGATAAATTACTTTGACTTTTGATGCCCCCAACTTTACTGAATGGTATTTCCCAATTATCTGTTTTATTTATATAGCCGGCAAGAACTTTTAGAGGAGAAAATTCCTAAACAATGTCTGTGATTTGACGAAGAGTTGAATAGCTTTAAACAATTTGGCCATACTTTCGATAATAACCAGAGTTAAAATTGTATACTCATTAGCTCAGTATTCAATGGCGAATATGTTAGATTGAAATAACATCCCTTATAGTTTCTAGGCAACAAAAATAAAAATACAATTTTAAAGATTTATACTCTCAATCTGACATAGTTTAGAGTGCAAACTCCGTGTTTAAATTATACACTCAAAATGCAGTGCTTCAATAACAACATAGAGCCCTCCAAAAATATCTAAAGAATTCATAAACTTTTCAAAATCTTTACAAATATCTAGCAGAGAAGTTCCTAACTTTTTTGTTTACTGTACACTTTTCAAAATTAGAAGTTTAACCAACGACAGCGGTGAGTACCTCTTAGAGTAACATTTGACTACCGATTTAACCATATTAAATTGCGGAAATACACCAATCTTTGTGACAATTAAATGTCATGAGGTTATTGACCTGACCTTGTGCTCTAGATCCTTTAGCATGTATGCTTTTTACTGAGAGCTGACGAGTCAGATCCGATTATGTATAGGAACCCAAGAGCTACTGACTGTGGTGAATATAGGAAAGATCTTGGAGGATCATTGTAAATTATTCCTAGAATGATAATATAATTTTATCAGCTGGAGTTTGCTGTGGATTTAGTGAATAGGGCCATATGTTAATGTTATGAGGGTTATTTTCCACTTCCCAGATAAACCCCTTCATAGCCATTAGTTTGTTGACAGAAAGACAAATCCACTATTGACGCACTTCATGCATTTACCTCTCGCATTCAAAAAGCAGGACGAACAGGGGATCTAGCGATAGCAGCGTTTCTGGACATAGAAGGTGCTTTCAGTAACACCCCTACGGAATCTATATATTCAATTCTGCTGAGGAAAATGGTGTAGTTATCACTGTTGTTAGGTGGAAGTGCTTTATGGTAAGGTGAAAAAGGAGAGTCCGCAGAAAAGAGTTTTAACCTCCAACCTGTGTGTACACGTCATTGATGACTTGATTCGTAGATTGAATAAATGAGGAATTTATACACAAGGATATGTAGATGAACTTATTGTAATGGTAAGAGGGAAAGATTGATGAGGCAATTTTAGTCGAACTCATTAATACGCTCGCAAAATTGTTGAGAATTGGTACAACGACCGTGGCCTGTCTGTTAACCTAGATAAAACTGAATTGTTGGTTTTCACAAGACGCAGGAAACTGATTTCGTGAACCCTAAGTTCTATGGCAAGTAGGTCGATTTCTCCACATCAGCTGAGTATTAAGTAGTCATTTTTCACCCTTAACAAACCTGAAAACTACATGTTGGAGCGTTAGTAATAGAAGGCCAAAGCAGACTTTTGCACTTGTAGATGCGAAGTTGGAATCCATCTTAGGTATGCTATCGCTGCACCTTCTAATTAGGCCAAGGGTTGCGGTGGAAGCATACAGACTTTCCTTAAGGAAAGATTATAGAAATGCCGCTTTCCTTGATCTGCATGATATGATGAAGAGCGTACGGTCGGGGGATGAAATCTTTTGCATGAACTGTGATAACCTGCTGAAAGAATACTCGTTCATGAAGCCCTTCAAGGTGATCTTCCCGAAATGGGAGGATTGGCATGATGAACAGAGGAGATGTAGAAAAGTAACTTTTTTTACAACGGGATGACTCGTCTGATATACTGACGGCTCTAAAGACTCCCTTGGCTCTGGAGTGCGGAGAAAACAGTCGCACTGGGCAAATTGCCTACCGTTTTTCAAACTGAAATCGTGGCTATTAAGACCTGCCTAAATGAAATTCGTAAACGTGGGTTTGTTAACCACCACGTTTAAATATGCTGCAATAGTCAGTCTCTGCTTTGAGAGCTCTCCAATCGTAAGAGTTTACATACAGACTTGTTTGGAGTTGCGTATAAGAGCTTCTCGTAGTGTCCGGTAAAAATTGGGTCAACTTGATCTGGGTACCTGGTCATGAGTATATTTCAAGTGACGAGGAAGCAGATATGCTTTTAAAAAGCGGGGCTACAAAAGCCCTCAACGGACCTTAACCATACTTTGGAGCTTCGTATGCTTCGTCTAAGCATGCCATTGAAAGTGGCTGTTGGAGGAACACGCGAGGTATTAGAAGATGGCTGAAAGTATGATACACTCTAAAAAATTGATTAAAGAACCATGTTTATGAAAGTCTAAAGAAATCCTAAACATGGAAAGAAAACAGGTGGAAAAAGTGGTTGAAATGCTCACAGGCCATGACCACTTAAAGAAGCACCCGACTAACATAAAGATCGACAGCGATCATCGATGTTGCAAGTCCGGCTTCTGTGTGGAGACAGCACATCATATTCTCTGCGACTGTGGTGTGCTTCAAAGCCTCAGAGTGAAGCATTTTTGAAATCATTTCTGTGAACCAGATGATTTTGCAGACATCCTCTGTACATCAATAAATACCTATATGACGGAAACCGACCTCATCAGAGAAGATTAGATTCAAGGGTACAGTACAATTGGTTATACTAGATAATCTTAGTGTTATGGAACTTAGATGACCCTGCCCATTTGCTATAATAATAATAATACACAAAAATTAAATATTTGATTTGAAATTGCTCATTTTGAATGAACAATCAAATACTAATAAATATTAAAACAAAGTTTTTTTTTAATAAAAAATGTCCAATTTAATGGGTTAAAAATATACAGTTAACTACAGTTCAATTTTGAAAATTAGGAATAAATTTACATTTAAAGTTTATCAACTTAAAACGTTTTTTATCAGAAATTTTAAATTTTCATGATTGAAAGCGTTAGCAATTGAACAAAACATTTAAAAAAAAAAGTTGAAAAAATAAATTCACTGTCATTTTCCGATTTTTCCCGGTCTCAAACATGGATAACCTCGATTAAGTTCAACCCAAAAGTTGTTGCACATCCATTTTCTCTTTTGTACGTATTTCGGAGATGGTCCCCGTTTATTTTAAGCCAAGAAAGGAAAAAAATCGTACCACGCGTTTTTGTAAAAAAAGATGTTTTTATTTTTAACAATT
Source organism: Andricus curvator (assembly GCA_932195095.1). NCBI lineage: Eukaryota > Metazoa > Arthropoda > Insecta > Hymenoptera > Cynipidae > Andricus > Andricus curvator. Next base: position 8,238 of record CAKNYM010026035.1, on the reverse strand, counting down.
AAAAATCTGCTTCCTCTGGAAAACGACGTAAAGTATGAATAGTGGTTAATAGTTAAAAATTGTTCAACTTCGTGAAATCTATTAAATTGTAGCCTTTCTAGATATTTATATTGCTAAATTTAATAAATTTTTCAAAGAATATAGAAAAAATCGATCGAAATCGACAAAAATAGCATATCATTCAACGAACTCTAACATTTTATTGTTCAAAATGTTTGTTTTTAGATCATCGACTATGTAAAGAACATGTTCCATGAGATTATTAAGGTTCCTGTGCTTCGATGTAAATAAAAATTGGTTTTTTATCTCTTGTTATGTACCCTGCCTAAAAGTACCTATATACATATGAGCTAATCAATACAATGTGTAATTAATATAATGTACGCCTGTAATTGCGCATGTACTTTCTAGTACTTTCCATACATAGAAGGTTCTAGAAGTACTGCCATATATAAACCGCCCATTTGGGTCGGTTCTTCAGTTCTCCACCTCGTCGCCATAGAGTAAAGTTCTCCTCATATGTAATCTTTTCAATAAATAGTGAATTAGTGAATACTTGTTATAAAGTATTTGGCGATCCTCACCCGTGACCCGTAACATTTTTGGCGATCCGTGCTAACGATCCTTTGGAAAAGGAATCAAAAGGCTCAATCTTTGAGACGAACCCGGGAGAAAAGAGGAAACTAAGAATTTCTACGGAAATTCAAGTGTGAATTCTACGGAATTCAAGGAAAAAAGAAGAGACAAGAATTAAAGAGACGAGAGAGTTCCACGAAACTCAAAAAGACTCCGTATCCACCCACGGGCGACCCGAAAACCAAAGAAGAAAGAAATTTTGAAGAAGAGAAATATACCAAAAAACTCAAATGTAAGAAACAAAATCTTTATAAAAGTATTATTTGATTGTTAATACTACCGCCTGAACCAAGTAGGGTGCTATACTACGAAAAACAATTAAATAAGAAATTCTAAAAAAGGAAAATTTTAAAAAGAACGAGGCCCGCAAACAGGCGGAAGAGGCAACGCCCTATCCACGAAACAGCAACTCAAAGGAGGTAGCGGAGCATCGCGTCACATGTAGTAGATCATCACATCGCAGGTAGCAGCCCTGTTATCGATCCACACCGGAAAGCAACTCGACGGGGTAACGTCGTGATTCAACAAACAGTGAGTGAAGAAGATTAAATACAAGAAGTGTTAATTTTAAGATAGAAACATTGTACGGGTTAATTCATTAACGGAAAAATTTATAACATTAATGTTATCAATTTTCGTACGATAACTATTGTAACCCTCAGGCTCACGTCCGTGCACACGCTATGGTGCTCCCTGGCCTCTGTGTCCGTCAATAAACAAAAAACCTACCTGAAATTTCTTGGCATTGTTGTAGCACGATCCCAAGAAACCAGCGTTTAACCCTTAAACAGCACTGTGGGTGCCAAACACCCAGAACAACTTTGAGCTTATTTTTTTTCTAAAAGTATACTGTTTCAAGAGCATCCCATTAAATTTTTAGGTCAAAATATTGAAAATTACGCAATATATAGAATTTTTTTATAAAAAAACTCATTTTTTCGATTTTTTTTTTAAATCCAGTTTTTGACAAATTATATCGTTATAAAACCAACGGGATTTAAAAACACGTATAATTCTACATCCCATTAAAATTTCGTTAGAAAATATTGAAATCCGGCTTAGTTATACAAGTTTAAACATCTGGGTGTCAGACACCCACGGTGTAGCATACGTAATTATTTTGAGGTGTGCAATGTTAAGTGGGTGTCAAACACCCACGGTGTAGCTTACGTAATTATTTTGAGGTGGGCAGTTTAAGGGTTAAACGGGAAAATTTTGTTACGCAAAAATTTACAGGAAAATTCAGCGAAATTCAAGCAAACGAAATTTAGGAAGGAAATCTAGAATCGTGAATTTACATCCGTTCAGGATAATTAGGTACACGCTACACAAAAAACGAAATATTGGGTAAAAGAAAATTGGAAGAAAATTTCGCAAACTGGAATTCTTCACTTACAGAGAAAACAAACATTACGATACTGAGAGAGACTCATCAGCGGACTCTGACTCGATAGATATAATTGACAAAATCAATAATCCCTTCCTCACAGCAGGAAACATGTCCCGCGCATCCTCTCCTAATGCCAATAGAGCGCGATCCCCTTCGTTAATGACGACGGACGAATTATTGAGATTAATGATTACGAGAATGGACGGAATGGAGTCCACATTGAATAAAATCATAATTAATGTAAATGCCCTAGCAGGGGAAAACGATAGACAAATGTTAGAGATACAGAAAATTGGAAAAGCAGTAGGACTAAAAGGAAAAATAGTAACGGATAGTCATGAGATTACTAGTAATGAAAGCGAAAATGAAGAGAAAGATAAAAGGAGAACTCAAACAGCAGAATCGCTAACAGTACGCGCGCCGCATTTCATTAATAACCCCGCGCCGTTGAACCCTTCGACAACACCACCCACTAGAACACCTTGCACAAAGTACTAGGAAAACAGAGACATAGAAGAGGACTAATTAATTTTATAGGTGATATCTCGAAAACCTTATTTGGAACCTTAACCGAATCATATTTGAACCAAATAAACTCAGAATTTGACAAATTATATACTAACAATGGGAAAATAGCTTCTGTATTAAATAATCAAACAAAAATTCTCAAAATGGTATGAGATACAGACCACGAAGTAAAGGATAAAATTGTATTGGAATCTCAAACAATTGAAAAGCTGAATTCCAATACTCAAGATAATTTCATTAATATGAAATTAATTTCAATAACTATCCTAATTGACGAAATGAACGAAAATATTAATATAGCAATAGATGCTATCAATAATGGTAGATATGGAATTATACATCCACAAATTTTAACTCCTGAAATTTTTTGAAAACCACATTAGAAGCATTTGAAATGCAACATCGAACAACATACCATTTTGAGGAAGGCTACCGGAAAATTCTCGATATTAGTTCAATCTCAATAGCGGTAGTAAATGGATTATTAAGTTACGTTTTTAGTATCCCAATTATTGAAAACGAGGAAGGATTTGTAAAAAGAATAATTCCAATCCCAACCAAAAGCCATACACAGAAGGTTCTAGAAGTACTGCCATATCTAAACCACCCATTTGGGTCGGTTCCTCAGTTCTCCACCTCGTCGTCATAGAGTAAAGTTCTCCTCATATTTAATCTTTTTAATAAATAGTGAATTAGTGAATACTTGTTATGAAGTATTTGGCGATCCTCACCCGTGACCCGTAACACTCTAAAATTGAAGAAATATAATTTTTTCCGATTCAAAATCTCATTTTTCTCGGAAACAAAGCAAAATAGGAATAGAAATTCATGGTTCGAAATGGTTCCCCTTTCCAAATTTTACTTTTAAATTTTACTTTTTTACTTTTAAAAACGTGAGTATCAATATTCAAACTCATCCCCCTTCCTGAAATCTATAAAATAATACCCTTACTAGATATTATCTTGTAATTGATCGATAAAAATCGACTAATGTTTATTCAAATACACAGGATAAATATCTGGTGGGGGTATCATTTTACAGATTTCAGGAAGTGGGACGATTTTGAATATTGATACTCAACTAAAAAAAAAGGTTTTTATGAATAGAATCTTGAAGTTCGTCTAACTAAATGCTATTTTAGTCGCTTTAATAGATTTTTGATATATTTTTTTAAATTTATGTTTAAACACACAAGAAATAATTTAACATTTCATAGATTTCACGAAGGGGAAAAATATTGAACTAAGAATCGCTATTCCTATTCTTCTTCGTTTTGGAGATAAATGAGATTTTGAATCGGTAAAAATGATATTTCTTCAATTTCAGAGATAAAACCCATTTTTCTCTCCTTTGAAGCTCAGGAACCTCAATAACCTCATGCAACATGTTCTTTGCATAGTCAGTGAAGTAAAAACAAACGTTTTAAAAAATAAAATCTTAAGGTTCGTTAAACCAATTGGTATCTTAGTCGATTTTCATCGATTTTTTCTATACTGAAACTCTTGACACGCACTGAACTAAAACAATTTTCCAAAATACTGTTCTGAATGTTTTCTAAATTTTTTGTCCGAATTTGCTTCGCGTACAGTAAAAAACATTTTTTTGTGAATCAAAAAATGCCTATATTTCTTCTTACAGATTCAGCTCTTTTGACCACGCCAAACTATGGACAGATGAGAAAATTATTTGTACAAGGTAACCAAAATATAATAAGAAAGAAATATTAGAAAATTATTCAAAAACCTGTAGTTGTTTAGGGTTTTGCAGGCTACTCTCGAAATCCAGTATGGAACGACGGCTGGATGTCCGTTCGTCGTTTACCACTATTATTGGGAATAGTGGTAGACCATTTCGCTATCTCGTGCGAAAATTAAAACTAGAAAGAGTAAGTCTAATTTTAAAGATTTATTTTTTATTTTGAATAAGAGTTTTTTACGATTGTTTTGTAGAGTTTGAAACAATGATTAAATAGGAAAAATAAGTCTTTATTCAAAACAAACCGTTTCAGATATAATTTTCATCTTATACCGTGAAAAAACATGATTCTGTCAAAAACGTTTTTTTACAAATCAAAAAAATTATTTTACGATGACAGGTAAGTTGTAATGCATTATAAGCTTGAATCAACTTCAATCAATGTCTGTAGTGAAAAATTAGTTCCAGATTGTACAGAAAATATAAATAATAGACGACTGGAATTGAAATACGAATTCTAACCTTAGTTTTAGGTCAGATTTTGTAGATAGTAAATATCTCATGTATAAATAATTAAAAATTTCCTTTGAGTTCATGTTTGCGTCGGAATAAGCTAATTGAAGCTTATAATGTGTTAAAGTAAACAATGAATATTGAAATACTTCTCTTTTTTTATTAAAACATTTTTCTCAAAAAATGTGTTTTTTCACTGTAGAAGATGTAAATCCATCTTGAACACTTTTTTTCGATAAAGACTTACTTTTGGTATGCAATGAATACTTTAAATTCCAGAATAAATCGTAAAAAAACTTGTATAAAAATTAAAATGCATCTTTAAAATTCTAAATACTACTTCTAGTTCTGATTTTTGGCACCAAATGGCATATGGCAGTTGAACTATTGCCAATAGCTCGTACAGTATTTGTGCTGGAGAATTAAAATTTTACATGGATGTTAACCTGATGTGGGCTATTCCAAGAAAAATATTTTCATCCACTTAACTATTATTATGGGTTTTTATCAGTGGTGTAAGACAAAGAAAAATTAAGAAATTTGGAAATTTGTTTTTATATCAGTGATCAACAAATAGGAAAATGAGGAAATTTGGCTTTTCAGGCTTAATTTTTTTTTCTAAACGGAAAGATTCAGAAAGATTTCGGAAAGAGTTCGGGAAGAGATTCCTTTCCGAGCCTTTCCGAATTGTATGAACTTTGCTTCCGATTCCTTTCCGAATGTCGAAGTGTCCCATTCACCGAACCTTTCCGAGTCTTTCCGATTGTCTCGCTCTACAGCTTCTTTCTGATCTCTTTCCGATCATTTCCAAATGTACCGTTTGTTAACTCTTTCCAAATGTTTCCGATTTCTCTCCGAATCACTCCATTTTACTCTTTTCGAATGTTACCAGTTTCTTTCCGAATCGAATTGAAAAAATATATATTCTTGTGGTAATAATTCATTTTTATCTCCAAAGAATTTCCAGTTGCAGTAATCCAACTGATTTATGTTGAATCCAGCAAAGATGATTCCTAAAAACCTAGAAATAGGTAAATTTCATAACTCAGAATGCCTTTTTGATGTTCGTATATTACGTACATTATTACTGAACATTATCGCTTCTAGATATTCCAAGCTTCAAATAGTCCATTTACCCAAGTTCATTTGTAATTATTATAATATGTCCTTCTTTATACAATTTCTTTTTTGTATTGTTAAATTAAATACACTATGAAATATAAATTGTTCTGAGCTGGGCTTGTAAAAGCCACAAGGAGCGTCACTTTGATCGACTTGCACATTCACAGTAAAAAACAAGGTTTACTGAAAAAATAACTGTTCGCAATGACGTTTCACTGCAAATACTTGAAAACACTATGGGAAATCAGGAATATCGTTGTCCCTCCCGATCGCCAGCGACATTCTAATCTAGGATTCTCGCTTAATCACACACTAACTCACTTCCTCCTAGTTGTGCAATCGATGAACCCGATCGAGAGTAAGCATTCAATTGCACTAACACACGACTGAACCAAAACAATTGCATGATTTTATAAGTTTGAAAAAATATCGTTAGTGAGCGTCAACCTCTTCCAGTGATGATGATTCCTGTAGATCTCACAAAAAATATAGCCAAATTGAATTGCTTCGTTTCAAATGGCGTTTGGTTCTATCTAGTTCAGTGTAATCGATTAACTGCCACAATTGATATGAATGAAATTGAAGAAACAAAATGGCGACGCAGGAGATACGGATAGCGATTTTCCAAAGATTTCTGTTTAAAATCACGGAAAATTTCGGATATTTTCTAATTTCTCATAGTGTTTTCAGTAAAGCATTATTGTGTGCAGTTATTACTTTTAATTAATCTATTTTTTAGTGTCAATATAGATATTGAGACGGTCCGTTCTATTTTAATAATTATAATAAAATCATAAAGCTACGGGTGAATATTTATATTGATACGCCCCTGAGTCATAAGTGGACAAGCAGGTGGAACGAAGGAATGATTCACGAAATCATTTTATCATACGATCGATTGCGCGCGCCATCGGCTAATAAGTGGGGACAGCGTGGGGCCAATGCACTTTATATATCGATGCCTGTATCGTTACCAAGGGATATACAGAATGTGGTTTTAAAAAATCTGCCCAAGAAAGCATTGGTGCAACTTACGTATATTTTTAACATATGTCTTCTTATTTCCTATTTTCCTGAAAAATGGAAGATTGCAAACATACTCCCAATTTACAAAGCTGGCAAAGAGAAATTATTTCCTCAGAATTATAGGCCTATTAGTCTTCTCCCGACTTTGAGTAAAATCTTTGAAAAAATAATTTACAACAGAATTAATATTTTCGAGTCAAAAAATAAATTAATCATCCCTCAGCAATTTGGGTTTAGATCGCGTCGAAGCACACAACATCAATTGCTCAGAGTCACTAATTATATCTCGAAGAAATTTAATCATAATATGTCTACCGCCATGGTATTATTAGACCTCGAAAAGGCATTTGACACTGTGTGGCACAAAGGTCTAATTTACAAACTTGATAAAATAAACTTCCCAAAATATCTGATTAAAATCATCTTAAATTATTTAACTAACAGAAAATTTGTAGTAACTGTAAATGGAAGTATGTCCAAAGAATTTTATATCGCGGCAGGGGTGCCTCAGGGTTCTATACTGGGTCCTATCCTCTTTATCTACTATATTAATGACATTCCTAGAAATCTAACCATCGAATTGGCTTTGTTTGCGGATGACACAGCGATTTATGCAGCATCTTGGAGTAAAAGATTAGCGGTCTCAAAGTTGCAAAAATATTTAGACGAAATTTTAAAATTCTTTGCAGCTTGGAAATTGAAAGTTAATGCTCAAAAAACTGATTTTACTATTTTTTCCAAAAAAATTAGGAAAGAAAAAATTCCGGACCTCATGGTCGAGGATGAATTAATAATACTAAAAAATTATGTCAAGTATCTTGCTGTCTACCTGGACTCTAAGTTGAACTTCACAGAGCACATAAAAAGTGCAAGAAGAAAAGCCTTCCAAATGATAGGTACTCTGTATTCTTTAATATCCAGGAAGAGTAAATTGAGTATTAAAAATAAATTAATCCTTTATAATGTCATAATAAAAACTTTAATGTTATATGCTGCTCCCATCTGGAGTAACACTTGTCCCAGTAATATACTAAAGCTACAAAGAGTTCAAAATAAATGTCTGCGCATGATAGCGAGGGCTAACCCTAAAGATAAAAATTCTGCCATACATGAGAAACTTAATATTAATTATGTACATCATGAAATCTTTTACTTAACTAAAAACTTTTATGAAAATCAAATTGAGCATCTTCATGAACTCCAGGATGCACGCATCCAAGTTACAGCGGAACTGCCATTTAAAATAAAACATAAACTGCCATATCAAATGTTAATAGACACATAGGTCATGTCTCAACATCTTCTCATTATTGTAAATATCGTTGTA
>CAKNYM010026029.1:0-15421 GCA_932195095.1 Andricus curvator | reverse complement strand
CATTTTTACTGTGTTGGTGACAAGATGACTTACACATGTTCAAGTTGTTCCAGAACTTATTCAAGACTCGATAATTTAAAAAGACATGAGAAATACTCTTGCTTAGCAAAGAACCATAAGCAGGATGGGAGAGACTTTCACCAAATTGCAAAGGTACCTGGAGGTCTAAGGACAATGCAAGACAGTAACAGGTTGATTGATAAGGATAGGAAAGCAATTCATCGTAAGCATAAGATTTTCAAACCTGACGGGAAACAAGCTAATCAGGAAGCCTGGAAGCCACAATTCTCTCCACTGAAGAATCTAACGTGCATTACTCAGAAGTCTAAAGATGAAGTGGAACCGCTTGTGAAGGAGCAAGAAGTACAAGCAGAAGAAGAATTTAGCCAGGATGGCAATTCTCCATCCGTGGTGACCAAACAAAATTATGCTGATGATAATGATAATGGTGATGAGGAGGAGGATTATGCTCAAAGTGACCTTTCCTCTGAATATGAAATAGAAGAAAAAACAGAAGCCGAAATGTTAGATCCAAATAAACTTGTAGATAGATTGCGCTTTCTTTTACAAGCCCTAGTAGCTGGAAACACCAATAATGTACATGAAATTATTTCCATTGTTAATGAATTGCGTGAGCTTGGTATTATTGAATAATATTTATTTTTAGCAACTAGTTAAATGTGATTAAATTAACATTCACAATTACTAGTTGAACATTTCCTATAGTTAACAATTTTGAGTTTTTTTTCTTACTATTCAATATTATATATATATATATATATAATTATAGTTTATTACGTTTTATTATTATTATAATGAAATAGGTTGAATAAATGAATCTAATTTGAAATTTATGTGTGTTTTTCTTTATTATCTTACCTGAATTCATTGCAGTTTTTAGGATACCATCTTATAAAACATCTACAACAGAAGATTAGTGCATATATAATCATTGAATCTAATATTTTCAGTCCCTACTTGTCTTAACTACATCATTATCATACCCACCTCCTCTGCCCTCCTCCTCAATTCCGTCCCCTCCTTCCACGCTTTAATAGTTTATTCAATTCTGGATAATTTAAGATTCAACAGGAGAAACGTGGTTACAACTATGAGAAAAGCAGCGTACCCTATAGTGGTGCACTCTAACATAATCTTTATTAACCCAAGACCCATTGTTAATGAAACTAAGTTTTCGTTTAATAAGTTGACATAGATGAATCAACAGTATGTTCATGATTCTGTTTACCTGAAATCCTTATCTGTTTAACTGAATTTATTTAACCACAATTAAAAGCTGGTTCTAAGAAAATAATAATTTACATTTTTTATATAAAAGCAGATTTTAATATCATTGATTTTTACATAAAGTCAATATTATATGAGAATAGTCATTTATCAAGCTCAGCACAGAGGGCAGCACCGAGAGTGGCGATACATCTAGTATGCAGGAACAAGGCATTACCTACAGTTTCCTTAGTGTTTTTTTTTCTTGTTATTTGGAAGGCGACGTGCTCCTTTATTTTACATTCAAATGCCACATATACACACAAATTTTTCAAGAAGAAAGTGTAGGAAGGTCAACACAGCTTTTCAACTCTCTAACAGACGATTTTGAGTATATAATCATTGAATCTAATATTTTCAGTACCTACTTGACTTAATTGTAATATTTATAGTATCCTCCTCCTCCTCCTCCACCTTCTCCTCCTCCTCCTCACTCTCTATTCTTTATCGTATCCTCATCATGCTCATCCTTCTCGTCCTCTATTCTTCCACATACATTTTAATAGTTTATTTAACTTGATTTAGGATAAATCAAGATTCAACAGGGAAATCGTGATTACAACTACAAGAAAAAGCAGCATATCCTGTGGTGGCGCACTCTATGATAATCTTTGCTAACCCCAGGTTCCCGTTTCAGTGAAACAAAGTTTCGTCTACTAAGTTGGAACATTTGAATCAACTGTATATCCATTATTCTGTTAACCAGAAATCCTTGTCACTTTAAAAATGGATTTATTTAATATACGTAATCAATACTTCATTCAGCATTTTTAGTATTATTTAATTAAATTTCTATATCACTAAATGTTGATTTAAGAGTTCTAGAAAGTAGGTGTTCATGTTATCCCTAGATCATTGTATTATTTTTTAATGTTTGATTCGCAGTATTCTTGCATTAGATTTTAATGTTGCTGAATTTAGTTCATCATTCATGGTACTTTATTTCAATGTTTCAAGTAAGTAAATTGAATCTTTTTAGCAGATTACTCTATTATGCGAAAGATGATTTCAACGTTTCTCACAGTTCATTATAATATTTATGTAGCTGATTTTATAAATTCTAACAAGAGCATTCGAATTATATGTTTTTTTTCATCCCAAAATAGTTTAATCAATATTATTAAAAAATTATTACGTGGCTACCAGGTATTAATTGCTAATAGATTATGTGACATCTGAGTTATATCGATTTAAGATTCTAAATCTCTTACTGTGATCCACTGGATGTAATAAGGTCTCTTAAGAATCTGTTGGTATTTTTCAAGATTCATGCATAATTTGTATATGGTTTGATTCATTTGCAGAGGCATGCTGTGAGATTTATGATTATTTTTTTGAGTCGCTCAATCACAAAGCCGTCTGAAATCTTGCAAATGTTACAAAATTATTTTTTTTGCAATACATAGCTCTCTCTCTCTTTCTCTCTCTCTAGCTTACACATACACACATGCTTCATACCTTGCTGTCACTTTATTGGGAGTTGATTTTTTAGAATATAAAAATTAATTTACTCTATAGCTTATAAGTAAATTATATCACATGGTTCTCTCTTGCACATACTTCACTCATATTATTATTTATCCTTTCTTTTCTTCATCATAAGAAGGTGTTTCGTGGAATTTCTTGAAACAGCTTCTTCTTTATTTAAAACCCATTGACGTTTATGTTTAAACCAATGAGATGATGTCATAAATATTAGTTTGAATAGAAAAACTTCGTTTCTGTTGTAATAAACATTCACCTAACTCCTCCAAATTGTCATATCAGCTCTCGTTTCAGCACTTATTTGGATGCTTCTTTGGCTTGGTTGGATTTATACTTTTTCTATGGTATATTCATCATTTTTATTGTTACGTATGATATAATAAGAGTAAAATATTTTAAAAAAATGAGTTCCTTCTCCTTTTTCTTTCGTGGAAAGCAATATATGAATTTGTATTCATAAATCAGAATTCTCCACTATACATATACGTATTACCATCTCTGCTATTAATCTTCCTTTCATATCCTGAACATTTTCAAATATGAATATTATTTCATTGATCATACAATTTTCACTGAAAAGCCATTATCGAACAAACCACTATTCTTTTAATATATACTTTAATTCAACTGTCTTTCAGTAGTGTCAATTGAGCAAGCTCTTCCAATAAACCGAACACAAATTGAATAATTATGTATTATTATATATCCTCATATTATTATTATTATTATTATTATGAAACTACATGTACAATGTTTTTTGAAACTTTTTCTGAAAAAGCTGCTTAGACAAATTTGGCACTTACAATTGCGCAATATTATTTTGTGACTATCTGTGGAATGGTCTTGATGTCGGTAAAGTAGAGATGCACCTTCCTTTTGGAAAAGTGACTCAGTAACCCTCTTGTATTAGTGGTCCAATATCTTGCATCTAAATACATAGATTTGGCTCAGTAGCCCTCTCGTGAAAAAGTGATTCTGTCTCCCTGGTTCAGTAGCTCTCTTGTATCAATGTTGGTAAGGATGATGTTATCAAAATATTTCAGAAACTTAGCACGGACATGAACCACTTTAACTGTAAAATGTTCTCTAATAATATATCTTAAAGTTCTAGAAGTTTTTCTAGATTGCAGAATGTTTTTCACGAATTATTTGCACACTAAATAAAGACAGGCATTTTTAGTTGAATATGTTATCTATAAGGAAGCAATAAATCATCCTTGTTTTTCTTGCAATAACTATATGACGCAGTAGAAATTGACAGGACGAAGCAAAATATAACCTTGAAAGTATTTACGCGACATTCTTGAGATAAGAAATAACCTTGAAGCTGTATGAATTCAGAATTGCGCAATATTATTCTTTGATGTCATCAGGACCCTCTTAGAATATATATCCAGAGTCCGTCTTGTAACAGTGGCTCAAAAGTGAGATCCAAAGTCCGTCTTTTAATGCGTATCGAGACCCCATCTTACTTTTTGCTTCAGAACCCAGCTTTACCCATCTGATGGATGATTGAAAATTTCGAAATATTTGATTATATATTTATTTTGTATTTAGCTTGTTTTTTATACATTTATTTTTAATTTTCAACGTGTAATAGGCAAAACTGGCCTTTCCAAATATGTGAGTAAGCCTGGAATAAAATGCATTCTGTATTATCTCTCTTTCGAGCCTCAAAATTGTTTGCAGTATCTTATTTCATGTAACACAACACGTCGAGAGGTTGACGGACCTAGCATATGACAAAAGAATGATTATTTATCAAACGTTGGGGGTTGACTATGGAATCAAACTTTTATGAGCAGTAAAAACAAGTGATCTCTAGATAACGAAAACAGGGACTAATGAAATTTATGCAGACACGGTCAGTGCATCAAATGTTTTCTAAAATCAAAACGTTTAAACACATCTGAACATTATCTCGAGTCATCGCTCGCTACTCGATACTAGAATAAAGCAATAAGAATCCCGAGCATATGACCTTACTCGAAGAAATGCTTTATTCCTTTAGATACTCTTTTACCTATGTTATTCGATTGGCTTGAAATATTTTTTAATTTTAATTTTTTTTTATCTTCCTCTTTATCCTTGAGTTCTAGAAGATTCTACATTATAATCAACACGTTGGGATATAATTTTTTGCAACGCAAAATGTAATGTGTTATTGAAAATAACCTTGAACTTGTTTACGAAAAATGGCGCAGTATAGTTTGATGATGTCATCAGGAATATTCTAGAAAACTAAGCACATAGCTCTTTTTATACCCGCTTACCCCCTCTACCATTTTTCTGGAGACTTTTGCACAATGTTGCCAGATATTGCATCATATGATGCAACAAAGTTCTGGAAGATTCTATATTATAATCGACACGTTTGGAATATAATTTTTTGCAACGCAAAATGCAATGTGTCATTAGAATAACCTTGAACTTTTTTACGAAAATTCTTTCCAGAAATTTCGCAGTATAAGTTGATGATGTTATTAAGAATATTCTAGAAACTAAGCACTACAGCTGTAGAATATCGGTAAGGTAGGTTTTTATGGTTTCTGATAGTAAATATATCTACCTCTTTATTTCAAAGTTCTAAAACGATTCAACATTGTAGAAAAAAATTTGACCGCAGAATTAAATTATTTAGCTGGAAAGCAATAAATCATCCTCGATTTCTATAAAACTATATTATACAGTAGCTTTAGTGGATGTTTGAAAATTTCAAAATATTTGCTTTGTATTTAGGTTATTTTTCTTATAAATTTAAATCTTCAACGTGTAATAGGCAAAACTGCCCTTCCTAAATAAGAGATGAAAAAGATGATGAAAAACGAGCATATATCTGTGAATAAAAAAGTTATGTGACCTCATATCATGTGTCGTTAAGAAGCGATAAGTCTCGGACAGTGCACTCTTAATATATATAAGTTAAAGCACGTGTGAAAAAGCTTGGAATAAAATGCACGCTGTATTATCTCTCTTGAGTCTCGAAATTGTTTTGCAGTATCTTATTTCATGTAACACATCGAGAGGTTGACTGGACCTAGCATATGGCAAAAGAATGAATATCAAACTGTGCGGGTCGACTAAGAAAGCGAACTTTTGCGAGCAGTAAAAAGAACTGATCTGTAGAGAACGAAAGCAGAGTCTAATGAAATGTGTGCAGCTTGAGACTGCCGATGCATAAATGCTGCTTCTGAAATCAAAACGTCTAAAACAAGTCTGGACGTTATCTCTCTAGTCCTCGCTCGCTACTCGATGCCGGAATGAAGCGATAAGAATTCTGAACATATGACCTACCATAAGAAATGCTTTATTCCTGTAGACAATCTCTTAACTATATTATTCAAATATTTTTTAATTTTAATTTTAATTGTATCTTCCTCTTTATCTTTAAAAATTCTAGAAGATTCTACATTATAATCGACACGTTTGGGATAAAATTCTTTTTTGCAACGCAAAATATAACCTTGAAAGTATTTACGCGAAAAATGCTTGAGATAAGAAATAACCTTGAACCTGTTCTGCATGAATTCAGAATTGTGCAATATTATTCTATGATATCACCCTCCAAAAATACATATCCAGAGTCCGTCTTGTAAAAGTGACTTAGAACCCGTGGCTTAGAACCCGTCTTGTAAAAGTGGCTTAGAAACCGTGGCTTAGAACCCGCGGCTTAGAACGCGTCTTGTAAAAGTGGCTTAGAAACCGTGGCTTAGAACCCGCCTTGTAACGCGTATCCAGACTCCGTCTTACTTTTTGAGTTAGAAACGCGATAAATCATCCTTGTTTTTCTTGCAATAACTATATTACGCAGTAGAAATTGCCAGGACAAAGCAAAATATAACCTTGAAAGTATTTACACGACAAATTCTTCAGATAAGAAATAACCTTGAACCTATTGTTACATGAATTTAGCTGGCACAATTGCGCAATATTATCTGTGACGTCATCAAGGAATGTTCTAGAACGGTCTCGATGTCAACCTCACACAGACACACGCACACAGGCTTACCTCACACAGAAACGCACTAATACTAATCGGGCCAGAACGCAGCCTACTTATCTTGTAAAAGTGGTCCAGTATCCCTCTTGTAAAAGTGGTCCAGTATCCCTCTTGTAAAAGTGGTCCAGTATCCCTCTTGTAAAAGTGGTCTAGTATCCCTGGTCCAGTATCCCTCTTGTAAAAGTGGTCCAGAACCCCCCTACCTTATCTACTGATCCCTAATATTGTCTAATTAAAAGCAGTAAAATTAATTAAGTGCATTATTTTCAGGACTAGTCAAATGGTAAAAATAGGCTAGTCGTCCCGAATTTCGGGGTGACTAACATTTTTTGTGATTTTTGTCTAGTTAAAAGGAGAAATTTCATAAAATGCATTATTTTCGGGACGACTAGCCGAATGGTGAAATTAGGATTGTCAATTTTGGTAATTTTTGTCTAGCTAAAAACAGTAAAATTAATAAAGTGCATTATTTTCGGGATGACTAGCCAAATGGTAAAGATAGGCTAGTCGTCCCGAATTTCGGGATGACTAGCATTTATCTTGATTTCCGGCTAGTCGTCCCGAAATTCGGGACGACTAGCCCAAAATTAAGAAAGATGCTATTTTTCCCGAAATTCGGGACGACTAGACGCAGCCTTAATTTATATTCAAGAGATTTTAAGTGAATTATACTTTGTGGAATAAATTAAATTTTATTTCAAGGGATTTCGACGGAGTTCAACAATTTAAGATTAAGATTTATAAGACCTAAAATTATTTGAAAAATTTTACGACCCTTAAGTTTTTTTTTCAACAAATTTTCCACGTTTTTCTTATAATTTTATTTATTATAATTATAATATTATAATCATATAATTTTTTTCTTACAAATTGTCTGTTCCAAATCAGGATCATAATTCTTTTTGAAAATGCACTCATCCAAGTCAAAATTGTAATGCTTTTGGAAAATTCCTTGTTCCAGATCTGAATTGCAATTTTTTCGAAAATTCCTTGTTCCAAATTAGTATTCTAAATGTTTGCAAAGATTCACCGTTTTAAGTCAGAATTATAATATTTTTGGAAAATTCTCCGCACTAAGTCAGAATGTTTATTATTTGGAAAATTCCTTATTCGAGTTTTGAAATATAATTTTTTTTTCGAAAATTCCCTATTCTAAATCAGAATGATAATTTTTCTCGAAAATGTTCTCTTTCATGTCAGAATTATAATTCATTTGGAAAATTCCTTGTTCGAGTTTTGTAATATAATTTTTTTTTCGAATCTTCCCTATTCTAAATCAGAATGATAATTTTTCTCGAAAATTTTCTCTTTCATGTCAGAATTATAATTCTTTTGGAAAATTCCTTGTTCTAGTTCTGAATTTCCATTTCTTCTTGGAAAACTCTCTATTCCAAATCTGGATCATAATTCTCTTTAAAAATTCACTCATCCTAGTCAAAATTGTAATGATTTTGGAAAATTCCTTGTTCCAGATCTGAATTATAATTTTTTTTTCGAAAATTCTCTGTTCCAAATTAGGATCATAGTTGTTTGCAAGGATTCACCGTGTTATGTCAAAATTATAATTCTTTTGGAAAATTGTTTGTTGCAAATCTGAATTATATTTTTTTTCGAAAACTTCCTGTTCCAAATCACGATCATATTTCTTTAAAAAAATTCTCCGTGCCAAGTGAAAATCGTAATTTTGGAAAATTCACTTTTCCAAGTCAGAATTATAATTCTTCTAGAAAATGTTCTCTTCCAAGTCAGAATTATAATTTTGTTCGAAAATTATTATTATTAAGACTTAGCTTAAAACTCTAGAAAGTTTCTTTGTGGCATTACGAACAAATTCCAAAAACCAGTGTGTGGCAGTGGGGCCACACGGCAGAAGTGAAACTTTGATGGAATAATTTTGAAATTTTTCGTAAGGAATCATCATCAGTTTTGAGGAGATTTGATTTGATTTTTAGTAAGAGAGTGCAGAGTGGGGGGGGGGGGGGAGCATACACATGCTTTGGTAGCATGGCAGTAGTGGGGATATCGAAGAGCAGTCTTTAAAGGGAGACGCGAATAGAGAGATAAAGTATAGACTATAGAAAGTATACTTGTAAGAGAGAGACAGACCCAAAAGAAGTTGCACTTCAAAAAAAAAGTCGATTGAAAATTTTCAAATTTTGAATTTTTTGTGGATTAAAAAATTTTAAAAAAAATTTTTTTTTTGGATACAGTTTATGGAAGTAAATATCCTTGGAACGAAAAAATGTAAAAATTTTGTGTAAAATGGCTCATATTTCAGGATCAGTAAAAATAGAAAAAAAAATTTGTTTGAAACTTGAAAATATGTACGTATTTCCTTAGTTTATTAAAAAGGGCATACAAAAATAAAAAATATTTTTTTTGCAGCTTTAGGTAGAAATTAACAAAATTGAATTTTTCCTAATATTTCGAAATACATATTATATTTCGACGCAAACATTTTTTTCCTACACTTTTTCCCTCCAAGGTTATTTACTTTCATAAACTTGATCCAAAAAAAATATTGAAAATTTTTTGTTTTCCATACACAAAAAATTTAAAAAAATCAAAATTTGAAAATTTTCAATCGACTTGCCCAGTGCTGAGAAATTTTTACAAGGTGTTTAAAACTATGAAAAATGAACTTTAAACAAATGATTTTTTTCCTCAGCATCTAGTGACTAGTCAGTCTTTTCAGGCCCTAATCGGGTCCTGGATAGGCTCCCAGGATCAAAATTTTTGCTGACTCAAATCCGAACATTTTTTTGCACATTTTTAAAAATATCCAGGATGTTTCAAAATATAAAAAATGCAAAATGCACAGTAAAAAAGCATTTTTGCTCGTTATCTAGACAGTCTACTTAGCGCCATAATAGACCGTCTCGATAGCACCACATTAGCGATCACGACGGTCTATTCTGGCCCCGAATAGTTCCCCAATAATTTTCTACACGGGAAGTAAAAAATTGAGTTTTGCGCGTTTTTGGCGCTAATTATGATATTTTTTGCGATTTTTTTAATACAGATTGTTTCTAATACATAAAATACAACTTTCTATACTGATAATTAGATGTTGACATACATTTTTTAAACAATTTATTATTGTTTTTGGACATTTTCTCTTGGAATAGAATTAGAAAGTCACGATTTTTTTAGATTTTTTCAACTGATTATCAACTTTTCAGTTGAAGTAAACTAATAATGAATTAAGTCTAACGTAAACAATTGTTTGAACAATTTATTATTATTTATCACAATACTCTTTTAGAATAATGCTAGAAAGTTGCAGTTTTTTCAGAAATTTTCAACTTTTGGTCGACTTTGTTCTTCGAGTAAGGTAATAATTAATGAAATTCAACAAACCTAATTATTTAAACAAATCATTATTCCTTATAACTAACTTTTCCTATAGTAAAGCTAGACAGTTGCGGTTTTTTTCTGAAATTTTCAACTTTTTGTCCACTTTCTTTTTAGAGTGAGGTAATAAAAAATTCAATTCAGTAAAAATAATTGTTTAAACAAATTATTATTATTTATAACTATCTCCTCCTATATTAATGCTACATCGCTGCGGGTTTTTCCGAAATTTTCAACTTTTTATCCACTTTTCAATTAGTGTGAGGTAACAATTAATGAAATTTGATAAACCTAATTGTTTAAACAAATTATTATTCTTTATAACAATCTTCTCCTATAGTAATGCTAGGTAGTTGCGGTTTTTTTCAGAAATTTTCAACTTTTTGTCCACTTTCTTTTTAGAGTGAGGTAATAAAAAATTCAATTTAGTAAACGTGATTGTTTGAACAAATTATTATTATTTATAACTATCTCCTCCTATATTAATGCTACATCGCTGCGGTTTTTTCCGCATTTTTAACTTTTTATCCACTTTTTAATTAGTGTGAGGTAATAATTAGTGAAATTTAAGAAACCTAATTGTTTAAACAAATTATTATTCTTTATAACTATCTTCTATAGTAATGCTAGGTAGTTGCGGTTTTTTCAGAAATTTTCAACTTTTTGTCAACTTTGTTCTTCGAGTAAGGTAATATTTAATGCAATTTGGCAAACATAATTTTTTAGGCAAATTATTATTGTTTATAACTATCTTCTTCTATATAAATGCTATTTTTTCTGAAAATTTTAACTTTTTGTCCACTTTTCACTTAGTGAGGTACTAATGAATGCAAGTTAACAAACAGAATTATCAAACAATTGCTCATTGTTTATAACTATCTTATTTTATTTATTTTATTTCTTATTTTTACTTATTTTGACTCTTTATTTACAAACAAATAATAAATAAACATCAACCTGAATCATTTTTGAAATAGTATTCTATTTTTTTCAAAGTTACTTATTTTTACTATTGTGCTGATGTTTTAAAAATAATAATTCAAACAAAAAGCTTATCTTACAGTAGAGATAAAAACAAAGAAAGATATTTGAAAAATAAATGAAACTTTTCAATACTTTTATTTATTTAATGCTTAGTCACCTAGTCTTGGATCATACTTCGTCACCTCCGCCAACGAAACGTTTTTACAACTTCCTGGTTCAAAATGAAAAAAACAAGAATTATTTAGACACCTAATCTATTCCACCTTACTATATTCACTTAAAACGTTCAAATAACGTCTCTTGACACACTTTTTGAACACTTAAATTTGACCCGAAATTAAATTCTGAGAATTGAGAACAAGAAAATAAGTATTATCAGTTTGTTTTTGAATTTATGTAAATATAATTTTTATAAGTTTCTTAAAAAAATAAACAAATATTTTAGGTGTGTGAAAAAAGAATCTAGAAGATTTTAAAGAAACTTTTTTATTTTATAGGATTTTACATAATATTAGGAAAAATTCGAGTCTTTTTAAAAGACGTTTAGGACTTTTAGAAGTTTGGAAGAAATCAAGAAATATTTGATAAATTTCCGGAAATGTTTCCAAGTTTTTAAATATTTTTCATCTATTGAAAACGTCTTAAATTCCTGAAAATATTTTTAAGTGTCTCGAATTTTTCTTAAAATTTTGAAAACTCATTAAAAATATAAAAAAATTGCCTTCTAATCTTCTAAATTTAACCAGGAATTTTAAGAAAATTTGTTTATTTTCTTGAAATCTTCCGAAATTCTTTTAAAGCTTCTAAAGTTTTTTTTTTAAATCTTTAAAAATCTACATTTCTAAAAATCTTTCAAAGTTAAAAATTCTGTTTGAATCTCTTAAATTCTTCTAAATATTTCGCTCTAAAATCTTCTACACCTTTTTTAATTTTCTCTTAAAGTTCATTTTTCGAAATAAAAAATCATTTTGAATTTTTCACACGATTCTCAAAAAAATTATTTTTTTTTTAAATCTTTTCAGACCTTCTAAACCTTCCAATCTTCAAAAATAATTCAAATTTTTCCAGATTTTTTTTCTGCAAAATTGAAAAAATTGCCAAAAAATCTTTCAGATTATGCTTAGAAATCATTTTCGTGAAAGCTTACAAAATTCTTTCTTTATTATTTTTTTTTCTTTAATTATTTTTGAATCGTTTCAAAACGTCTGAATATCTCTTAAACTTACTCAATTACAATTTTGCTTGAAAATCTTTTACACTCTTTTTAAAAAATTTAGGAAATAATTAAAAACGTTTTGTAATCTTTTTCAATTTTCTCTTAGAATTTATTACAAAACAATCATTTAAAAATTGCCCATGAATCTTAAGAACATTTTTTTAATTCTCTTGACACCCTGCAAAATTCAGTTTACCTAAAATTTTTTTAAATCGTGAAAAATTAAAAAAATTGTCTCCAAGTCTTCCATATTTTTTCTCACACATTTTGAAATCTTCAAAACTTAAAATTATTCTTTTAAAATAAAATCTGAGCCATCTAAAATTTTTCCAGAAATCTTAAAAAAATTTTAATCTCCTCAAATCTTTCATAATTATTAAAAATCTTTCAATTTTTTTTCCGAATTCTTAAAAATAAGTTTTCGCCCATAATTTAATTTTTCTTATCTCTTTGAAAATATAAGAAAGTTTACAAATTATAGGATGATAGCGAAGTGTTAAGAACATAATTATTTCTCACTATTAAACAATCATTTACAATTTAAATTTTCTCTTCTATCTATAATGTTTAGAAACATTTAGAAATAAATTTTATGATGAAGTAAAATAATTTATTTAGAAATTTTGATATACATAAATTGAAAATTCATAAATTGAAAATGTTACATAATATGTGAACGCTTCCTAATTCAATTATTGTATGTTTTAATTATTATAAACAAATTAAATTAACAAATAGCCAAATATTGTAATTTTTGCCGAAAAAAAATTATTCTTGGATAAAAATGTTTTAAATTATTGTGAGAGTGATTATTAGTCGCAATTTTTATGAAACATTAACAATTAAAATTGTTATAAACAATTTTGTTCAAAACTTTGGAATTTATGATTTTTTAAATTTTTGTTTCCCTTTATTGTCTGAATTGATGTAGATATTCTTAAAAATAAAATAGGTTTAATTATATTTGTTTAAATACAACAATGGTTAATCTTGTAAACAAATTAAATAAGTAAATATAAAACTTTGGCACTTTGGCCTGAAAATTTTTTTTTCACTAATACTGCTTCAAGTCTTTGTGTAATTAAATAATAACGATTATTTATTGATAATTTTAGATAAAAATAGTGACTGCAAATCTCTCTCACAAAAATCGAAAGCAGTTTTAGTGCAAAAAATTATTATCCAGGCCAAAGTTTTATATTTACTTATTTTATTTGTTTGAAACATCAACAATTGTTGTATTTTAACAAATTTAAATTAACATTATTTTTAAGAATATCTACATCAATTCAAATGATAAAGGGAAAACCGAAATTGAAAACCACAAATTCCAAATGGTTGCAAAAAATTTTTTATAACAATTATAATTGTTGTTGTTTTATAAAAATTGTGACTAATAATCATTCTCACAGTGATTTGAAGCATTTTTATCCAAGAAAAAAGTGTTGTCGACAAAAATGACAGCATTTGGCTATTTGTTGATTTAATTTGTTTATAATAATTAAAACATACAATAATCAAATTATTTGTATTCTAGGAGTACTTATGCAACAAAAAAAACGAATTTTCAACAAAGTAATTAAATTTTCAACTAAAAAAGATAATTTTTCAACTAAAAATTGAATAGTGAAATTTTCAGTATACAAATAATTTTCAACCAAAAACAAACGAAGTTTCAACAAAATATTTAAATTTTCAACCAAACAAATGAATTTTTAAACAAGAAGATAAATCTTCAATCAAATAATTTTCTAACAAAAAGACGAATTTTTAACTAAAAAAAAATAATTTTCACCAAAAAAAAACGAATGATTAAGAAAATAGTTGAATTTTCAACCAAAAATGGTAGAGTTAAAAAAATTAATTTTCAACAAAGTCGGTAACTTTTCAACCATTTGTTAAAAAATTAATTTTGAAGTAACACAAAAAGGCAAAAGCGGCATATTTTCCACCATTTTCAACGAAAACAAAATTAATTTTCAACCGAAAAGGGTTTTCAGTTTAAAGAATTAATTTTTAAGAAAAAAAAACCAAGGGCAGGGGGGGGGGGGGCAGGCCAAATGTTACATAATGGCGAAAAACTACAGGGAAAAGTCGGAAAAAGCGTTACATAGGAGGGGAATTTTCAAGCAAAATAAAAACAATTTTTGAAAAAAATAGTTAAATTTTCATCCAAAGAAATGTTTTTTCAACAAAAAAGCGAATTTATAATCAAAAAGATTGATTTTTAACGCAAAGAGACAAAATTTCTGTAAAATACATGAATTTTCAACAAAACGCTTTATTTGGCAACTAAAAAAGATAAATTTTCAAGAAAAAATCCAATATTTAAATTTTCATTTGATTAATTTTGAAACAAAAATAAAACGAATCTTCACAAAAATAGTTGAATTTCCAACAAAATCAATGTTCAACCAAAATAGTTCAATTTTCAACCATATTTTAACATATGAATAAATCCAAATACATAAATATTTTGTAAAAAGATAAAAAGATAAATTAATTTTTCTTTAAAAATTAAAAACATTTCTAAAACTTTCAAAAAAAAATCTGGGAGATTTTTTTAATTTTGAAAGATTTTTTATAAATTTTGGGAAAAATTCGAATCATGTCGGAAGTTATTAGAAGATTAAAAATTTTTTTTTTTAATTTGACAACAAAATGCAAAGGACCCCGCACCAAATGTACAGAAAAAAGCCTTATGATAAAAAATTAAAAAAAAAAAAAATTTTCTTGTATTTTCGAACCTGCAAACTAAAAATTCGAAAGAAAAATGTCAGAAAGATGGACAGTTTTTAGACAAACACTCGTCCAAAGTTTCGATTTTTACATGTATTTTAATGGAAAAATGCTTATTTTAGCAAAATGTTTTTTTTCCTCAAAAACGCTATGATAGATTTGACTGAAACTTTTATATTTTGACGATCAGGCGTACCGAATCAAAAGATTCATACCCACGAACTAGAAAGATTAACGATTCTTTGGGTATACAGCATGTTTTTGGGGGTGTTTTTGTACCCTAAACATCCAAGTAAATCATCATTTCTCAGTAACTAAAATCAATAGAGATTTTTATTCAACTGCCACGGTATGAA
>CAKNYM010026026.1:0-50175 GCA_932195095.1 Andricus curvator | reverse complement strand
GCCCCTATCCGTGGCCGGAATATTATTATTAAAAATTAATTTAAAAACAAAATTTGTTTTCGGTTTGAAGAATAAAATTAAATAAGTTTCAACCCCTATCCGCGGTTGAAATTACATTATGTTTAAACTGCAAAATTTACAAGCATAGCAATTTTTGAAAAAATTACACATTATAATTAATTTAGGTCATTTAAACCGTTAAATGCATAAATTATAAAATGTATTGTCTAAGGCAGGACTGATTCATATAGCCTTACTGAAGAGTCCGATGAGTCAGTCCAGGACGAAACAAAAATAATCCAAAATTTAATTTAATTTAAAAAGAAAAATTATATAATTCTTAAAAATTTATTGCAGAACAAAAATAAATACTAACGACCCTAATGCCAATTGAAAAAATCTTCTTTACAGTCTTGATACTTGGGTCAATTAATAACGATATCTTTCAAAAAAACAGCAAAGATATCATCTAACTAAAAGTGTAATAGTTCATATATCTCAAGAAGAAATTTAATTTTAAATCAAAAATAGTTTAATTCAACCAAAAAACTAATTTTCAACAGAACAGTTGAATTTTTAACCGAATAAAATGATTTTCTTTTAAATCGTTCAATTTCGAACAAAATAATTAAATTTTTAACCAAATAATAAAATTTTTAACCAAAAAAGATGACTTTTCAATTAAAATAATATGTAAAATAACTAGAATGGTTACATTTCTGGTTGAAAAAATTCATTATTAACCAAAGAGAAATGAATATTTATCTCTGAAATCATTTTTTTTATTTCTTTCTAAGGCTTTTTATAGATAATAGAAAATGTTGAATCCCAGGGTGATAGAAAAATTTCAATTTTCCTATATTGGGATATACATTTCTATGACTATCAGCCACCACAATTGAGCTGCCGGATCAAATAAGGGCACATAAAATTATTTCGCCGAAAGTGGGAAGACCTCTGGAGGCTTTCTGAAAAATTTTCTAATTTTAATTTTAAAAGACTATATGTAGATGTGAAATTTCATTGCGCATCTTTTTTCCGCAAGATAAAAAGTTGTAACTTTTTTAGTTTTCTAATTAAAGCCAAAAAACTCACTTTTTTGAAAAAATCGATTTTAATTCGTTTTTCACTTCAACTCGTGCTCAGTCAGTCAGTTTTTGGAATTTTTCAATAAAATTTCCAGGGTATGTAGCACGAAATATCCTTTGACTGATAAAATAAAAGGAATTTAAAAATTCATTTAAAAAAAAATTGTTAATAATTTTTTTCTGAAGCTTGGCGCACATTGGACTTCTCTAACTTCCAGCGTTTTGTTTATCGAGCGAATTTTCAGCAGCAAAAAACTTCCAGCGAGAAAGTTGTTAACAACAGTACTAAGAAGTTTTCTGGAGAATTTTAGCCCAATCGAACTGATATTTAAGAAATTCTTAATGTCTCAAGTCGCCAGCGGCTATACGACTCGTGCGCGGACTGTAGCGAGAGTCTCAGATCCGAGTCTTAATACAGTTCACCGGCGCAAAAATAAAAACTAATCAAGAACAGGTAATAGAAAAGTATTATGAATGGATAAAAAAATAAATCTGCATAATGTAAAATAATGTAATCAATTCATATTGGTTCTATTTTTGAGACGAACTTTGCAAAATTAAAACAAAACATAAACATCTAATAGTTGAGATTTACCGGATTCCTAATTCCGCGAATTTTTCAATGCTTCAAATTCGTGGAATTGACAAAAGTAAAAGGTCGAGAAAGTGCACTTGTTTTTGGTTCGTATTGTAATAATAATAATCTAAAAAAATTAAAAAAAATTTGAATCAGTGAAATTTCATCGAAAATCAGTGTCAATCAGTAAGTGAACGATTTCTCACTATTTTATCAGCGACATTTCCGTTTTTCGTTTCATTATGAAGAATATATATCTGTTTCAAATAAAGTCCAGAATGCAGAAGTTTTTGAGCCGGTTAAACGCTGCTGTAAACGTTTGAAGTGTTATGAACAAGGATCTCATTAGTAATCAAAAGTTCAGAAAGCATAATATTTATATTAAAGACGTTTATATATTTTCTAATTATTGTAATATTAATTAAATAACGGAAAAAGATTTTCGATTCAAATAAATTATTTTAATGCAATGTTATGTATTTATTTGATGATTCATAATACTTCGATATTACCTGAACTGTATTAAGAATCGGATCTGAGACTCTCGCTAGAGTCCGCGCGCGAGTCGCATAGCCGCTAGCGACTTGACACGTTAATAATTTCTTAAATATCAGTTTGATTGGGCTAAAATTTTCCAGAAAATTTCTTTGTATTGTTTTTAACAACTTTCTTGCTTGAAGTTTTTTGTTGCTGAAAATTCGCTCGATAAACGAAAATCTCGAAGAGAGAAGTCCAATGTGCGCCAAGCATCCCTGAAAATTTTATTGAGAAATTGCAAAAACTGACTGACTGAGCACGAGTTGAAGTGAGAAACGAATTAAAATAGATTTTTCCAAAAAATTCAGTTTTTTTGCTCTAAGTACAAAACTAAAAAAGCTACAACTTTTTGCCTGAAAAAAAGATGCGCACTGAAATTCTACATCTAGATATAATCCTTAAAAATTAAATTTCGCAAATGTTTCAGAAAACCTCCAGGGGCCTTCCCACTCTCGGCGAAAGAATTTGATGTGCCCTTATTCGATCCGGCAGCTCAATTTGAACAGTGAAAATGAAAAAATAGTCGAAAAAGCAATAAAATTGATTGATTGTCGTAAAAAAGAATTGTGAACTACATTTCGAATGTAACTAAAAAAATAACGGTTTTTATAGTTACTGTTACTGAAAAGAAAATGTAACTAGTTACATATTCTTTACTTACTTACAAAAGTAATTTCGTTACCACTATTACTTCTCATCCCAGTTCATTATATCTAATAGTGCTGGAAGACAGAAAGACAGGAAGAAATAAATCGATGAGCTGTTAGTGCCATCTAATCCAGTTCCTGTGGAAGTGATTGACTTCATAGCATTATAAAGTTGGCCCAAGTCGATCTACCGAAATACTAGGGTGTTATCGGAGACTGACTCAAATTTTTTCGCCAAATCTCGTAAGTCCTGAAGCAGAGATTCTGAGGCCTCTGCCGGTGGGATGGTGTCAATGTAAAAACATGAATCCCGGAAGGGTCCGGTATTAATTTACCCCATGAATGTTGTTGCTGTCCAGACCATACCTCGATGTCATTGTAAATCAAACTCCTTCTGTAATCAAGACTAAAATGCGACTCGTTACTCTCGACTTGTCTGGTTGGCACGTTGCGCGCGGCGGTAAGGCGAATTCCTAGGACCGGCTGCCGCCCACCCAGCTTGGCCATTGGCCAACCCTCGCTGAGGCTCACCTTCCCTCTCCTCTCCCATCACATTGCGGCTGATGTACATTTACGTAAGACTGTTCTATATATGATATATTTTAATGCTTTTAACGCCTTAGCCGACCGCACCAGCACACTTCACACGAGGAAAACTACGACCGTAAAATGGCTCTTTTTACAATATTTGCCCCTCCCCCTCCACCCTTACAGGAGAGGGGGATGGGAAGGGAAATGTTTTTTTTAGTCAAAGGATATTTAGAAGAGGTCACATACCGATTTTGAACAAAATCCGATCACTATAACTTACTAAGAAAAAATCCCAAAACGTGTTCAATTTTTAAGGATTTTTCGAAACTTTGAACGCGATGTGCGACCGGAATTTATGGTCCGATTTAAACAAAAACTTCATTGCGATCAGGGTGACGAGTAGCAATTTTTCCGCGCTATTGCGATTCGATTCGGAAACTTTAGTGTAATTCGGCCCACCCTAGTTCTTAATCCAGACCTCTTTATTGTAAATCCAGGCCCTTCGAGGGAGTTTGCCGGATCCTATTTTGTCCTTGATCTTTCTCAGAAGTTTTTTAAGTTCCTGTGGATGATTTTGGTTGATTTGAATATCACCATCTGTCAACTTGTCATTGATGTCAATCACCCCAATAGGTTTTTTTAAAACTATTTTAGCGGAGATCAGATCATTTCTCACTCTGGCTGAAGTGAATCTCACTACGATTGTGTTTGAGTGTTTTTCTTATTCACAGGAAGCCTGAATACCTCATCAATGTGTGACTTATTTGACCTTGATTTCACTAATTTGCATATAGAGTCCACAACCTCAGGTAGATTTTCTTGTGGCGATGGAGGAAACCCTGAGATGATTACCTCTTTATCCCTGTCAGATTGTTCCAAATTTGATAGACGTTTTTCATGTGTACGTTTGAGATTGTCAAGTTCCTCTTTACAATCTTTGAAGTCCACTGACATCTGTTAGTTTGTTCAAATCCGACAAAAGTGCTTCATAGTTGGAATTCAATGTCGAGATCGAGAGATCTGTGTAATGTTGGCTTCCGCTCATCCTAGTCTGTCACTAATTAGACTCAACTTAGAGAGGAGAATCAATTGTGAGACAGGATCTGATATCTCCTTCACCACGTGCGAGGGATATATTTATATTTAATCAGTTAATCACATGTTACGTAGATCAATTGAAGCGCATACCCACATACCTAAATAACACCCGTTAGAAAGACGTTTTACGCTAACAACATCGAAAAAAGCGCAGAGAACGAAGACCCGTACTCACAGAGTAGAGTAGCGACATCAGCCAATCACGTGATCGTGCATTTAAACAGGACGGGAAGGCAGTCGAACCCTCATTTTGCAGAATTTGAATCATTAATATTACACATATATTCCGTGTGTGTCAAATATTTATTTTCAAAAAATACTTATCATCAATAGAAAGAGCATGAAAAACTCTATTTTGTATTGAGAAAAAGATTTTCTATTAAAATTAATGGAGAGTGGACAATGATCAAAAGTAAAAAAATGTTTTGTTTAAGTCATATTAAACAAATTATAATTTAAGGAAAAATTATATTTTTAGATCCCCAAATCCTCAAATTTCAAATGTAAATCGAAAAGAGATGGCAGAAAATATTAAACGATTGCAAAAAAGTTAAAGTCTTCTATAAAGGCAGTGCTTCCGCATTCACTCAGAAAAAAAGTTGTCTTGAAACAAAAGCATCGTCCTCTTTTATGATCTATTTTGAACCACTTAAAAATTCTCTTAACCTTAAATTTAGGAGGAAATTTAATTTGCTTAAAGAAAAATCCGTGTGATGTGCAAAACTGAAAATTTAAAAACAAAAGAAACGATATTTTGGTATAATAAATCTGTGATTTTTATGAACAAATGGCATAAACAAATTCGCTATTTGTGCAATTTTTTAAAGTTTGAGGTACTTTTTTCGGAAATTTGTTTCAATTGATTTACCAGTCATATTCTGCGAAAGAACATGGATATTTTATGAAAAATGTCATTATTATAAACAAACCTCATAAAAAAATTCGCTGTTTATGCAATTTTTTTAAGTTTGAGGTACTTTTTTTATCAATTTGTTTCCTTTGGTTTATTAATGATATTCCAGGACAGTAAATTGACATTTAATGAAAAATGTGAATGTTATAAACAAACTCGCAATGTAGGTAAATTGAATGATGTGTGCGTTTACGCGTTATAGAGTATCTTCTCCATATAACATAATGCAAAGGTTTAAAAAAAACTTGATCGACTTTGAATGAAGAATAAAAAGAGCCAACAGAAATAAAAAGGTCTAGCGAAGGAGTGTTCAAAAAAGAGATCCCGTTACGATCCTGCACATAACTTTTAATTGATTGCTCCGGAATATCACGTGTCTTACGTCCTGAAAAAGGCGAGGGTAGGTTGGTAATGGGATACGTAAGGGTGGGTAATGGTCTGATTACGTCAGGGTGGTAAATCCTGACATTTATTCATTGTGGGATCGTCGTTACTTCGTGAATGTTAAGGGGATTGTTTTATCTGTAAATTCAAGAAGAGAGCAATTATTCAAATAGTGAACATATATTAGAACACAAGAATAGGAAATAAAGTTACAGGAAATTAAAATGTGAGACTTAGGCTGCCGAAAGGACTTTGTTCAAACTTCAAACTCCGTGCTATTTCACTATGAATAAAAAATGTGTGCGACTTGTACAAGGATATTCTTCGTTGAGGAATATTTCACATTTGTTCAAAATACCACGACTTAATCCAAGCGGTTCGTACTTCAAATTTTAAGTTAACAGTATGATTGCTCTAAACGTAAAGTCGACCACCAGGGGTAATTCTGGGGTTTACATAGGAAAAAGCTTCTTTAAAAGTCACGTAAATTTGAAAAAATTGTCCATATGGCACGTAGGGATCGAGAAATGCTCAAAAGTCACGTACTCGTTTTTCTTTCATCGATTATGTTGCCTGCTTTGCTTTTATTAATTGAAATTATACCCTTTTCAGCTATATTGATCTTAGTATTAATTATGAGCAGTTTCGTCGTTCTTTTCCTTCTCTTTCGTGGACAATTTCTTAATTCTAGGTTCTAGATGCATATACATTTATTATGTATTTGCAACTATTGAATTATATGATTACATTCTGATTTATTTTACATTTGGTTATAATTACTTTATAATCTTAGATGGTATACAATTTAATCACCCTGCATTAGGTGGGTGCGATAAGTAACTTTATGTTAAATGCGTTACCTATATATTTCTGAGTTACGATGCTTTAGGTAAGTCGGTATACTTATGATAATTCATCATTAATTAGCTTGCGCTTACTACTTTATCGACTGTCGGTAGTTTATCATTGGTCGTACGTGGTTAAGTGGTTGAGGCTGACATAATAAACAATTATCTGCTGTGATTAAACTAATGCTTTTATCATTCCGGCGTTACGACGAGATTTAAACCTTTTGAGGATGTAACAGTTCTCCCGCCTTAGAATCCTCATCGTCCTAATTTCTTTCATCGTCCTAGATGAAAAGTTAGAGTGGGTAGTTTTCTAGGCTATATTGATCTTGGTATTGATTATGGGTTGTTTCGTCGTTCTTTTCTTTCTCTTTCATAGACACTGTCTTAATTCTAGGTTCCAGATGCAGATACATTTATTATGTATCTACAACTATTTAATTATATTATTACTTTCTAATTGATTTTACATTTGGTTATGATTGCTTCATAATCTTAGAAGGTATACAATTTAATCACTCTGCATTAGGTGTGTGTAATAACTAATTTTATGTTAATTGCGTTACCTATATATTTCTTAGTTACAGATGCTTTAGGTAAGTCGGTATACTTATGATAATGCATCGTTAATTACCTTGCGCTTACTACTTTATCGATCGTCGGGAGTTTATCATTAGCCGTACTTCGTTAAGTGGTTGCGGCTGGCCATATAAGTAATCACCTACTATGATCAAACTAATGCTTTCACCATTCCGGCGTTGCTACGAAATATAAAAATTTTGAAGGTGTAGAACGAGGAAACCACTTGAAACAAATATTTTTAAAAAGTACCTAAAACTTTCAAAAATTGCTTACACTCTGCATTTGTTTATACTACTTGTTTATAACAATGGTAAATATACTTCCATTTATTTTTATAATGCTTATATATGACTTCAGATTTGATAACGTGTCATATAATGTGCAGTGGGGTACACATGGCACCCGATAGGTATATTTCCAGAACGTTTGAAACAATGAGTGCACAGAGACGTAACTCGGTGAAGTTGCTCGAATTCGTTCTTGAACGAATTCAAGGAATTGAGGAAATTCAGTGATTTCAAGGAATTAAAGGAATTCAGCGAATTCAAGGAATTGAACGAATTCAAGGAATTGAACGAATTCAAGGAATTCAACGAATTCAAGGAATTCAAAGAATTCAACGTCAAAAAGAATTGATCGAGATTAAAATTTGGCAATTACACTTAACTGAAGGAATTAAACTGACTTCAAAATTGGTCCTCATCTTACGGCAATTAACAGGTGTAATTGCCTTTAGTTTATACCTCTTTAAAAGAATTAGATCGTATTCAATCACTGACAGAAATCAGAATAGGATTAAACAGGATTGAAAAAAGACGCAAATAATTGATGTTCGTATGAATTAAAACGTTAACGGAAGAAAACGAAATTTATTTGATTAAAAACGTTGTGAATCTTACCAGGAGGACTGCCACGTTCACCCTAACCTGCCCGTGACTTCTCTACGGCCAGGCTAGGTAGGTTGCCAAATGGTAGAGTGGATGAGATGCACTTTGCTATGCAAAGCGAACCGCGTCATACAACGTGCCATCGGGTACACATAGCATCCAAAAGGTATATTTCTAGAACGTTCGAGACAATGAATGCACAGAGATATAACTCGGTAAAGGTGCCCGGATTCAGTGTTCAACGAATTCAATGAACTCAAGGAAGTCAGCGAATTCAAAGAATTCAAGGAATTCAACAAATTCAAGGAATTTAAAGACATCAAAAAATTCAACGATTTTAAGGAATATAAGGAATTCACGGGTTGTTGAGTTGAATAATACGGCGGATCAGTCTTGGGAGGCACCATGGCTCAATGATAGATTAGGAACTACGACTTTTTTCATCGTTTGCCTATATAGGCCACCTCATTCCACAGGCGAGGCTGGCAACGAACAGATGGTAATACGAAATTTGGGATTAGCAGCGGGTTGTGAGAATATGCTCCTTTTCCGTGATTTAAACTTTCCATCCATAGACCGGCCGCTTACATTAGCTACTGGGTTACCACCTTCTGATCAGTTGTTTGTAGAAATGATAATTGATAGCAAGCTCATCAAACACGTACATGAACCAACGAGATTCAGACAAGGGAACATCCTATCCATTTTAGATCTCGTTTTTTCAAATGAGTAAAATATGATTACGGGTATTGATTATATGCCACCAATCGCAAAAAGCGATCACGTCTGCATAGTATCTAAAGTCCAGGTTTACCTCCAGGTGGATAAGCGAGCCAATAAGGAACCGAAAAGAAGAGACTATCGAAAAGCGAATATGGCCAGAATTTACTCAGGTTTTATAGATACTGAAGCTTTGAAAATCTATAATGAACAGGCGGTGGATGGGAAATGGAGTACAATCCAAGGAGTTCAAGGAATTCAATGAATTCAAGAAATTTAACAAATTCAAAGAATTCAAGGAATTCAACGAATTCCAGGAATTTAACAAAGTAACGAATTGAAGGGAATTAACGAATTCAACGAAATCAAGAAATTCAAAGAAATCATGGAATTCAACGAAATCAAGGAATTCAAGGAATTGAACGAATTCAAGAAATTCAACGAATTCAAGAAATTCAACGAATTTAAGGAATTCGACGAATTCAAGCAATTCAACGAACCCAACGAATTCAACGAATTAAACTAAATTAAGTAATTGAAAAATTCAACGAATTCCAGGAATTTAACAAACTCAACAAATTCAAGGAATTCAACGAATTCAAAGAATTTAGCGAATTCCAATAATTAAACGAATTCAAGGAATTCAATGAATTTAAGGAATTTAACGAATTTAGCGAATTCAAGGAATGCAACGAACTTAAGCAATTGAACAAATTCAAGGAATTCCATAAATTCAGCGAATTCTAGTAATCAGCCATTCTAACAAATTCGTGGAGTTCAACGATTTTAAGGAATTTAACGAATTCTGCAAATTTTTGATGAATTCAAATCATTCGATCAATTCAGCGAATTCCTGAAATCAACGATTTTAACGAATTCATAGAATTCAAAAAATTCAACGATTTCATGGAATCCTAGAAATTTAAGGAATTCAGAGAATTAAAGGAATTCAGAGAATTAAAGGAATTCTGGGAATTCAAGGAATTCGAAAATTTCACGGAATTCAACGATCTCAAGGAATTCAAGGAACTCAACGAATTCAAGGCATTCACCGAATTCAAGGTTTTTAACGAATTCAATAAATTAAACGAATTCAAGAATTAAACAAATTAAACGAATTCAAGAATTTGAAAAAATAAGAACGAATTCAAGAATTCAAAGATTTCATGAATTCAACGAATTCAACAAATAGAAGGGATTTAACGAATTCAAAAAATACAAGGAATGCAATGAATTCAACGATTTCATGGAATCCTAGAAATTCAAGGAATTCAAGTAATTTAAAGAATTCAACGAATTTAAAGAATTCAACGAATATGAGGAATTCAACGAATTCAACGAACGAGTTCAATAATTCAACGCATTCGACGAATTCAAGGAGTTGAACTAAAAGTGTGCAGTCGTTTATTCGAAATTTTTATATAAATTAGGAGACTTGTAACATTCAATTTTTTTAAATAGCCAAAATTTAGCTTTTAAGTTTTATTACAATTATTTTACAATTATTACAACTAGAAAAAAATGAAAATTACACCTTTATTCTCATAAAAATGGATGCAAATGTCAAGTCTAATCTTCGAAATTCGATTTATTCGAATAAGTTGAATTTCGAAGATTCGACTTGACATTTAGATCCATTTTAACCAGAAAAAAAGGAGTAATTTTCATTCGAAAAATTGTAATAATCTGAAGAAATCAAGCCAATTTGATGTAAAGTTAGATTTTTTCTATTTTGAAAAATCCAATGTTTCAAGCATGTCTAAATTTGTATTGAAAATTCAAATAAAAAACTGCTCATCTATAAGTTTAACGAATGCAAGGAATTCAACGTATTGAAAAAAAGAATCAAGAAATTCAACGCATTCATCAAAATCAAATCATTCGTCGAATTTTAGGTATGCAATGAATTTAAGAAATTTCATATAATGCATAGAATTTCCAAGAATGCAGAGAATTTAGAATAATTCCAAAGAATATATTTTAAGCCTTAGGGTCCCCTCCAAGAGGCTAGTTACCTTCCACGCAGGAGGCTCCATGTTGAAGGGAAAAATGCTTGTGGATCACTGTTCAACTTTGCGAGACTCCGAAAAGAGTTAGCGATCTCTATACTAAGGGGATTCATGTTGAAGGGTTTATTGGTCGGTGGTCGCTAGTCGATTTTTAGTAATGGACACATACATACCCATGCATAACACACCAGCAGAGTATGCTGAATGTGCCCAGCTAACACAGTTACTAGTCCGAATAGTCACATAATTGTAACAAGATTAAAAAAACCAGTCACTGGTGACTTCCATGCTGGTCACCCAGTGACAATATATTTCCCACTCAAAGTAGTAACAAATTACAAGCGAAGCAGGTAACATTATCCCGCCATTGTAATCACATGCTTGTAACAAAGTGATGTTTGGAAACGCAACGTGCAATGACAGCTTAACCTCAAAATATACATCGTTTCGGAATTATAATTATGAATATTTTTGCAAAAATGTTGGAAAGGAACATAATTAAACGATAAATAAGTTCCAGAAAAGGGAGATAATATGTGAACAAAGCTTTTATAAAAAAACAGATATTTATCAGCTGAACCCTTACGAAAAAGAAATTACATTATAGAGGTTAGACCCAAAATGTATATGTATAAATGAAGATCGCTGCCGGCTGTTACCGCCATGTTACTAGTCTGACAGGGAACGGTTGCAAACAAGCCTCCCTAGTAAACTACGGCGATTATGCCGTTACCTGCTAGGAGACTGAAATACAAGTAACAATTCCTCTGATAACATGTGATCATTCAGGAACCTTTCAGGATGGTAACAGGTTAGCTGGGTGGGCATCTAACTGATGAACTCAGAAGCCAGGTAATAAAGTGTGTATTGAAATGGATTTAAATGATTTCAAATATGGAAAAAAACGACATTCGTCTGATTTCCAAATGTACATGAGTGTTTTCAACCTGCCTGCTGTATGATTTTGCATCTAGCGCCGCGTAGACTTATCAAAATATGGTTCCAAGTTGAAAAGTAGAGAGGTTACATATGTTTACGCAATGAACGCAACGCCAGAGTGCACGTTTTAGACCTACGACGAATAGAATGCGTTTTGGTTTTTTTTATCACGCAGTGGCCATCTTTGTCTATTGAGCGTTAACTTATATAGTAGGTGCATATCACTCACCTGAACATGCTCTAAGAAGTTCACCCCGCTGCATTCTTTGACATGTAACTCAAGCGTTAGCTGGCTCTTAGCAGGTATTGCCCTTTAAAACAATCAGATCATTTATACACAGTACACATATTAACATTTTTAAAAAATTTTCCTGTCTTAGGAAAAATAAAACTAACCGTCCCATTTGAGGTGCTGATACCTCACAGTTATGTTGTTCGGGAACTGTCCGCCATTTTCGTGCAAGAAGTACCATGGCAGTGGCGTCCATTAACCCGTAACCAAAACTATGGCTGACTAAAAATATCAGTTATTTAATATTATTTGAATGGAATTTATTCGTCAATTAAATAGGATTGGGAAAAACTTTAGTCTTACTGAATAATTATTTATATTTTAGGTCCATTACCATTTCTACCAACCCCGTTGGTTATCCAATCAGGAGCCTTTAAGTTCGCTGGCTTAGCAGTTCTGACTACAATATGCTGCATATCTCTCCATGTTAGATCCTTATTTGCTTCCAAAGCAAGGGCACATATACCAGCAGCTAACGGGGCGGAAGCTGAGGTTCCGGTATGACTGCTAGTGCAGTAGTGGTGCAGGTCAGTAGTCACGACCTGTTTTTCTCCCGCCGAACCAGAGCTATAAGTTGTGGCTAATGTTGATGAACATGCTTCGCTGTACCAAGGTACTAAGCCATTCTCCGTAGCACTGCTGATTGATAGAGTCCAAATGCTGTTCGTGTATCCATCACAGTTACAGTTATCGTGGTCTCTGCCGCCATTTCCTGATGCCCATACAAAAATAGAACCCTTGCCATCGCGACCCTTAGAACAGAAGACAAAAAATATTTTTGGGGCGTGATTAAAAAAACGTTCATACGCAATAGGAAGATTTTATCACCATTGACGACTAATTCAGATGAGCTTTTTATCATACGTTTATTTGCCGTAAGCATACAAAATTGAAATAAAAAATAGGTAAAGGGGTGACAATTAGCAGAAAATCTTCTATTGTGACACATGCACAGAATGCTCTATTTTTGAGGAAAATATCGTGAGGGAAATGCACAATTCTGAAACAGTGAGGAAATGTAGTGAGAAAAAAACTTATTTTAACAGTTGCGCTTATGCTCTTCGAAAAAAATCACAGTTACTTTCCAGCACTGCCAGAATCCCGTATAGCAACATAACATCACTACTAGTTATACTTGTTGGGTAAGTGAAGAAAAGTCAACATAATCTCACTTACAAGGTTTCCTCGTAGTTTTATTTATTTATTGTTTCTTAAATCAAACATCCTTTGCGCTTGTTACCAGAAATATAGTGTACAACAGGTGCATGGCATATATTTTCTAATGGGTGTTAGCTGCATAAAAGAGACAATTTCATGTGCCTGTTGGTTCGTATTAATATTAAAATCTATTTAAAAAAGGGTGAGTTATATTGCAAAAAGTGAAAAAAATCAATTTTTTAGGTTTAAACTTGGATCACCCTTCTCACTAACCGAAAGGTGCCCAAGCACATCAAGATGCGCATAGAATGTTATACCAGTCAACCTAAATGACCAAATCCTCAACGTAGCGACGATTATTCATTAAAGCGCCTCATGAAAATCTCTTTCTTGATTTTCAAAAACTTTATATCCAAAATTTAGTTTCTTCTTATTTGGGAAGAAGATTATCCTTTATTTTTCTTAGATGTAAGAAAATCTTTTTTTAATCAGTTGCATGCAACGTTCAATTTCTCGTGCCTGCGTAGCAGGCGGGAAGTGCCTGGCTCGCACACTAGTGCGCGAAGTAAATCGTAAAGTTCTTCGCATACTGCTGAGATATAATCAAAAAACAGCATTCATATTCAGCCAAAGGTCCGCTTTTGTTCAAATGTTAGGTTAGACATTCACTCGAATGTTCAGGTTCTTAGTTTTTCACCACTGGTTACCACGTATGTACACTGAGATTCGTATATGCCTTCCATCCGGTTTAAGCTCGGGCTTCGAAAAGATAATAAATTTCTATATAAATTGCATGCAACAATTAACTGTAGAAAGTCATCGCTTTTTCGAAACCCAACTTTCAAGCTGAATTATTTTTGTTAACAGAGGTTAACTCCTAAATTTCAATCCGCCTGATTTTTGGAATCGAACTTTTCTCGCACTATTTAAAAAAATAGCATGTGGGACGCGTGCGTGTAGGTGATTCTCGCACTTGCCGTACAATATATTATTGTGTAACACATGTAGATTTTTATACCGAAAACGTTAGCAATAATATTTTTAATCATTTAATGTAATTATTCCCTCTTACTCAAAGCAGGAAATCCTTTATCAAGGTACCACGTGACGCTAAAATTTTCTTTCGTTTTAAAAACAAAATTTAAGGTGAGTATTACCACCCAGTAAGTTGCGATTTCATGATGAAGTTAAGATTAAACGAACAACTGAGCCGTTCTCTGCAAGAACCGCTTAAGTGTTGGAACAAGAACTTGTACCAAAGTTAATACTATTAAAAAAATAGCATGCGCTATTAAAAGGTTCAAATCCGCATTCTAGACACAGAAAAAAGGCCTTCTTCTGCTTCTGGAGACAAAACAAATGTTTCCAAAAATACATTTATGTAGCCCATGCATGATTCACGCGTATTGATAGTCTTGTTTTAGTTCTCAAAGTTGCTGTTTGGGATTCCCCATATATTCACGACTGTGATTTTTTAGTCTCGACACAGTAGGAGAGACTTCTCTGTGTCACTTTTCGTGCGACTCTTTAGTCAATTGTCTTTCGGTGCTAGTTCACTAAGCAAAGTTATTTTCAGATCTATCCGAAACATAGCCGTTTACAGAATACGAGAGGCGGACTATACGTGTATGAGCCTATTATAGTACTATTATAAGCTTATCATAGTAAACCCCCATGCGCATGGGTAAAAAGACTGAGTTTCCCTCCTGGGTACACAATATACTGTTCCTTAAAGAATTCCAAGTAATTGTACTGAAACTTAAAAACAAAAATTATCTTGTTTGCAACTTTTTTAGAATATAGAAAAACGACTTGGGTACATTTTTTAAAACTTTTTCTAAAGCGTTTGGACCATAAAGTTTGCCCAAGATTGTCCTAAGCCTTTGTAATAATTTACTGCATCAGTAAAAAAAGAATGTTGAAAAATATGAGTAGAAAAATGTAGTTTAGGTCAAAAATCTTTCACGCATCATGAAGTGCATTCTAGCACATATATATAAAATTATGCCAACAGCCATACCACGCTGAAAAAACCAGTTCTCGTCAGATCACTGAAGTTAAGCAGCGTTGGGCGCGGTTAGTACTTGGATGGGTGACCATTCGAGAAAACCGAGTGCTGTTGGCACATCGTGGGTGTGGTGAGCCCACACTTGTAGTTATTTTACTTCAAGCTATCAACCTAGAAACACTACCCGAATCGGGAAGTGTCACGTCTACCCTGAAAGGGAAATGGCTTAATGGTATACATACATTACATTATTTAAATCTTTAATTTGCTCGAAATTCATAAATAAAATTTTTTTGTTTTGAAAATCGCCCATACAAGATCATGCGCACATAGTACACAAGGATCAGGTGTTTTATATGAGGAGCCATTAGGAATATCGTGTATACGTTAGGGTGGTTCACAAAAAACTTGTTTTTATTTTTCGGCGGCCGTATCGTGACAGTTTGTTTGGCTGGGTGAGATAATACACTCATAATTTTTTTCAGATTTTAAAAATTTTTTTTAGAGTTTGCAAGCATCAAATTTACCTGAAAATTGAGATTTTTGTAGTTTTTGATTTTTTTAAATATACATATTTGTTTTAGAGAAATGTCTTATGAATAAAAATTGTAGCCAATACAAAGGACAAAACTTTCAATTCGCGTCCGATTTAAAAAAAATTACTTGGCGCCGTTAAAAGGCATGAAAAGTACGATTTCTCAGAAAGAGATAAATACAAAGGCATAATTGTACCCCTAAACATTTTTTGTAAGGATTGCCAAAATTCTGAGATCTTCCTCACACAATAGGGAAAAAATATATAATAGATATGAAATGAAAAACTTCAAACCGGGGCACCAGAAAAATAAAAGAAAATAAAAAATTCTTTAACAAGGCTTTTAATGGGTTTTCCATCAATGACATTTTATATAATAGTAACATTCATCAATAGGAGTAAGTGAGAATAACAGATTACTTATTCTATATGAAATAATATTTGTGATATTTTCTTATATTCGCAACAAATATACAGTTGAACAATGTTAACAATTTTTTAAGTATAAATGTTTTATTTTCTTATATATTGAAAAAAAAACGCTAATGCATTTGTGCTTCGTAACCTTACAAATCTGTCGTCCTGATGAAGAAACTGTACAACTGCAGTTTGACATAAGTGTCACCTTCGTGTTGCGGCGTAGAAGTAAACAGACCTTACGTGAAACTATAGATTATAGATGTTATGTTTCTTCATCAGGACGGCAGAAATGCGTAAATCACTTTACGCCAAGTTCTTTCATTATCGTAGACTTGCTGTCGTCAGAAAATTGTCTTCGATGTTTCTCTACGATCTGGAGCAAGTAATGTTTCTGATCTTCAAGTTTAGTAAGAACATTATTGAATGAGTGTATAAGAGCGACAGCTCTTTCAGCATGAATAAAACATTCGACAAGTAGATGCTACGTTTAAATCTAGAGTGATTAACTTTCCACAGTTCATCTGTATATCTGTTGCGGATATAAAAAATATAGATAAATAGTGTACTGTATATTTGCTGTGAATATAAGAAAATATTAAAAATATGATTTTATATAAAATGAGTTATCTGTTAATCTCTCTTTCTCCTATGGATGCATGTTACTATTTTATAAAATTTCATTGATGGAAAACCCATTAAAAGCCTTGTTAACGAATTTTTTTATTTTCTTTTATTTTTCTGGTGCCCCGGTTTGAAGTTTTTCATCTCATATCTATTATATATTTTTCCACTATTGTGTGAGGAAGATCTCAGAATTTTAGAAATCCTTACAATAAATGTTTAGGGGTACAATTATGCCCTTGTATTTATCTCTTTCTGAGAAATCGTACTTTTTATGCCTCTTACCGGCGCCAAGTAATTTTTTTAAAATTGGACATGAAGTGAAAGTTTTGTCCTTTGTATTAGCTACAATTTTTATTTATAAGACATTTCTCTAAAACAAATAAGTATATTTAAAAAAAAAATCAAAAATTACGAAAATCTCAATTTTCACATAAATTTGATTCTCGCAACCTCCAACAATTTTTTTTAAAAATCTGAAAAAATTAGGAGTGTATTGGCTCACGCAGAGAAAGAAACTGTCGCGATACGGCCGCCGAAAAATAAAAACAAGTTTTTTGTGAACCACCCTAGTATACGTCCTATGAAAAAAGTGGCTATTTTTTGAAAAATTGATACCTGAAATTTTATTGCAAATTCATGTAATGTTGGCATGTGGAAATAAATCATATATGTGGCTAATACTTTCCTAGGACGCACTCTATATGTAAATAATAGAGACAAATATTTAGACAATATTTAATTATTTTTTCAATAAGCAAACAAGTTTAAAACTATCAGAAAATATGCCCATTGCTACTGTTTTAAAACATATGCAAAACTCCAGCCCAAGAAATGATTTGTTATTAAAAAATTGACTGTTTTTCAATGGAATTTATAAATGTTTGGCCGATAGGATATCAACTAAAGTGGGTGATTTTATTGTACAGGAGTTGTACTATCACATATAACTAGAGCAAAGCGACTTCCAATAAGTAAACAGCAAAAAATAGCTACAAAAATATGGTACATATTACAATCAATCCAATAAAAATTAATTAATGACAAAACTAACAAGATAAGTAAAATAGTTAACACTTCAGGCGTTAGATCTAATTTGTTAAGAAGCCACCAACGGATTTTTAACCAGCACGGAAAGCTAGCCTAAATTGGAAAAAAAATCTTTTGATTCTTCAATTTATTGCTGAGATATTAAAACTGTTAGCGATTTAAATACGTGATTTCAATTCCGGCGCGAGCACCTGGCATGCGACAGCTGCTTCTTCAACTCCACCTCCACCAACTGTACTGATCCTTCTCCATGAATGAGATTATTACGTGCAGTGTGGGTCCCAGGAAAGTGACGGTACATATGGGATTTTTTTCTACATGTTAACAGTAAAAGAATCTGCAGTCAAACTTCAGGTATCAATTTTGCTACGATTTTTGATAGGTACCTGGACTAATACAGAAACCTTTCCAATTGAACAAGCCGTGTACTGCGGTGATTTTTGCAGTGCAATAAACTTCTGTTCGACGCTTAACCCTTCAAGTAGGCCACTTAACAACACGTCATACGGATTC
Organism: Andricus curvator; assembly: GCA_932195095.1. NCBI lineage: Eukaryota > Metazoa > Arthropoda > Insecta > Hymenoptera > Cynipidae > Andricus > Andricus curvator. The sequence continues at coordinate 31,818 of CAKNYM010026026.1, read as the reverse complement.
AACACAGAGGTGGGAGTGGCTGAATGTCAGCTTACAGACCCCCTCATAGAGAAGGGATTACCCCACTCGAAGTGGACGACCAGGATCTGATTTAGTCGATGATCGATGGGAAGTTGAATAGGTTCCTAGGTATATTGAAGGCATGGAGACCACTCCACTTTGTCATGAAAAAGGCACTTATGAGTTAAGATATGCCTTTGTGGGTGGCTGGGTTCGATTATAAAGATAGGTCTATATGCTAGAAACCTCACCAAGGCAATTAACATTGAAGCACATCCATGGTATTAAGGCGGTTATTGACAAGTGTCTCCTCGGCAGAAATCCCAATGAGATAATCAAGCACATCACTTACGGCTTTACGATGCCTGCTTCACAAGAATACACCCATAGACATAACGATGCTGCTAGGAGCATGAATCAACATATTGCCTTGAATCTTGGCCTTATAAAAAATACTTTGTATTACGAGTATTAGAGAATGAACATCATCTCCTCCGCTGGGACAGAACTATCCTGACGGACCATCTAGTCAGACATAATCGACCAGGTGTCCTCTGGTGTAATAAATGTGATTTTTAAAGAAAATTACAAAAAAGAAGTGGAATAAAATATGAAACGTGTGAGGTTAAGCTTAGTGAAAAGTAGAATTTCAAAGTTGGAGAGCATTATTGAAGAGGAAAAAGAAAGATTTGTTCAAGAGGTCAGTTTTTAACGACGGTGAAAAATCTGCCTAACCTACCGTTGATCAAATCTTATCGCTCGAAAAAATCTTTTGTTTTAATCATTCTTTTCACCAAGAGCGGGTGCTATTCCAGATAATTGCACCCGCTCCCGGCGAAATCGCGGTAAAGTTTCAGCTGTAACTAATTCTCACGAACCGTGAGATAGGTAGTTACAGTCTGCGATGGACTCAATAGGACAAACTTGAGGACAAGCAGCGACCCATGAACGACCGCCTTCTGCATTTTACCCGCAAATGTCTTAGCATTTCGTTGACAAGCAGGGTTGTTAATTTTAAAAGTTTGATTAAAATACAAAATTTCGATTCCAATTTGGCTGTGAAAAATGTAGTTTAGTATGAAAGTTGCATCTTTGACGATTCACTAGTTTCATTCGCCTTATTGGATCCTCCATTATGAATTTCTGAAAACCGACTTCAGATTTGTAATCAGAAACCCCAGAAACCCATAGATGCCATGTTTAATAAAAATCCATTAATTTTTTGAAAAGACTTCCGCCATATTGAATCAGCAATCTTGAATTTCAGAAGGCTGATGGTAAATTTGAAATCAGCAACCCCAAAAAACTCTAGATACTAATTATATTACAATACTAAATCTACAGTTACAATTAGAGTTAATTTCACAAATTTGATCCACCATATTGAATTTTATAAATCTAATAACAGATTTGAAAACAGCGACCCTCAAAACCTAAATATACCATGTCTTATGTAAATACAACAAAAACTTTTGGAAATGATGAATTTTTCTTGCAAAAAGTGCCTTTTTTTCGTATTATTTTATTAGTATTAACAAATTCACCAGAAATTTCACATTACGGAGTGTAATTTTCAATTCTCTAACATGTTGTTATAGTAAATTCACAAAAAGAATCAGCAAAATCGAGAAAAAACAACTTGAAATATTATAAATATGATGATAATCTAGGTGGGATATTAAATATCCCACCGTGCATGTAAGGGTTAAGGTCCTTGGTAGTGATGTTGTAGTCAACCGGAACCGAGAATTCGATCACGAATACAGTTCGTTTCTCGAAGTCCTGGAGAATTATGTCAGGCCTCGAGTGTGCAATGAAGACTGCTGTCCGAAAATCGCAGTCTAGAAAATTTGGCACTGCTCGTTTTGGACAATTGACTTTATCTCCATCAGAGCGTTCGGCAGGGCAGGATCGCTGCCAACATCGTAAGAGCCGCAAAGATGGTAATAAAGCACTCTCAGGGCCGCATTATGTCTCTAGAGATACGTCGTTCCCGCGTGAGTGGGACACCCGGATAGTATGTGTTCTGAATACTCAGCGTGTGCATGGCACGCTATGCACCTATCACTGGGAATTTCTTAACGTAACATGCGGTCACGCGTAGACATGAAATAAAAGTATTTCTTACACGTTATGAATTATTTAATCACTGACAACAATAAAATAATGTTACAATTATTCAAATAATGCGTCTTTGTTTAAGTACACCCAACTCTCAAGATAAGCACGGTTTCGGGCATTTCCTTCAGCATATCTCAGGGAAATCCAAACGTAAACAATCAGTGGCGTGTGAACCATTTCCTCATATTAGACAATATACGCGCGTGACCCTGCTAAAAATTTCGGATTCCGAAATTGGTCCGAATTTATCCGAAATCAATCCAATTCACGATTTTTTTCCGAAATATGTCCGATCTAATCCGAAAACTGTACGAAAACAGTCAGAAATTTGTCTGATTATGTCCGGAGTCTGTCCGGACCAAGAATTTCGACTCCGGAAAGAGTCCGATTTGATCCGAAATTAGTCCGGAATTCAAAACCTGAAATTATTTTCGTTGAACTGAAAATGAAAAATAGTCCGGTCTAATCCGAAATTTATTCGAACGTAAACTTTCACTCTCGAAAGAGTCCGACTTGATCCGAAATTAGTCCGGAACTCAGTACCTGAAATTATGTTTGTTAAAGTGAAACCAGAAAATCGTCCGCTTAAATCCGAAATCCTTCCGGTCAACAACATCGACTCCGGAAATAGTATGATTCTATCCGAAATTAATCAGCAGGTTTTAGTTGTCATTCGGTGAAATTAAAGTGAGAACGGAAAATCGTCTGCTTTAATCCGAAATTCTTCCGGTCAAAAACATGTACTCCGGAAGCAGTCCCATTCTATCCGAAATTAATCCGCAGGTTCAAGTTGTCATTCGGTGAAATTAAAGTGAAAACGGAAAATCGTCTGATTAAATCCGAAATCTGTTCGGTCAGAGACATCAACTCCGAAAATAGTCCGATTCTATCCGAGATTAATCCGCAGGTTTTAGTTGTCATTCGGTGAAATTAAATTGAAAACGGAAAATCGTTCGATTAAATCCGAAATCTGTCTGGTCTAAAACATCAACTCCGGAAATAGTCCGATTCTATCCGAAATTAATCCGCAGGTTTTAGTAGTCATTCGGTGAAATTGAAGTGAAAGCGGAAAATCGTCCGCTCAAATCCGATATTCGTCCGGTCCAAAACATCGACTCCGGAAACAGTCCGATTCTATCCAAAAAGAAGGGAAGAAAGGAGAATCCATTTCATAATAAAATCATTCATAAAATGTTATGAAATGGTTAGGGCTAGTTTTCATGCCCTATCAGTATTGGAATCAACTTATATCGTTGGTTGCAATTTACTGGACAGGAAAAAGTAAATGCAAATTGAACGAATGTCTCTATGAAAATTAATATCATTGAGATAAGTTTAAAATGCAACATTACTACTATTACTAAAAATTAGTATAACTTTTAGTAAAATTAAGATCTCTTACTAAAATCAGCCAACTGCAGTTATAATTGCATTGAGAATATTGATAAACTCCAAATCGACCCCGGTTAGATAGATTGATAATGTTACAACATACTTCGTTCAAAAGTGTTCTAATTTTTTTCCTCAAAGTGCATTAAAAATGTAATCAAAAATGACTTCTCGTACAACTTTTTAACATCCTGTTTTCGCTCATTTATAATTGAATACTCTATAAGTGTATCGAATTTCATTTTTTTAGTTCAGTTTGCTATACCGGATAAGATTAGGGTGTATTGCGTTTGAATAACTAGAACTAGACAAATATCAGGCAAAGACGGATAAGATCTAAATTATTCGCATTCGTCAGAAAGGACAAATTTCGGATTTGACCGGATGAGATCCGGATTAATCGCATTCCTAAAAATCGTACAATTTCGGAATTAACCGGATTAATCGCATCCGTCAGACCGTACAAAACGTGGACATGGCCGAACACGACCGGGCAAAAATCGGACTAATCGCATCCGCCAGACCATATAATACACGGTCATGACCGGACACAATCCGGATTCATCACATCCGAAAAACCGTACAAAACATGGACATGACCGGACACAATCCGGATTCATCACAACCGACAAACCGTACAAAATACGGATATGACCGGACACAATCCGGATTGATCACATCCGACAAACCGTACAAAATACGGACATGACCGGACACAATCCGGATTCATCACATCCGACAGACCGTACAAAACACGGACATGATCGGACACAATCCGGATTCATCACATCCGACAAACCGTACAAAACACGGACATGACCGGACACAATGCGGATTCATCACATCCGACAAACCGTACAAAACACGGACATGACCGGACACAATCCGGATTCATCACATCCGACAAACCGTACAGAACACGGACTCGACCAGACACAATCCGGATTTATCGTTCGTTTCTCACAAGCGCTAAACATTTTCTTGGTTAGTATATAAGGATCGTTTCGACCGATATACTCAGCGTGCGATATTCTGCGTTAGTGAAGTGCGTTATATATGTAGTAGTGTTAAGTTAAGCTATAGAAATAGGTTTGTGTGCGTCAAATAAATGAAGAATGCATTTATCGTGTGTAAACTGCTTATATAACCTTGTTATATAACATTTAGGCGGTCCGTCATACCGCATAATGAACGGACATGATCGGATACAATCCGGATTGATCGAATCTGTCAGACCGTACAACTTTCGGATTCTACCGGACAATATACAGATTTATTATTTTTTTTTCGTTCTACTTTATCCGGAAAATTTTTAAATACACCGGGATAGAATCCGGATGACGTCCCGGATACAATCCGGATTGATAGCATCCGTCAGACCGTGCAAAATACGGGCTCAACCGGATCTAACCCGTACTGATCGAATCCATCAGACCGTACAACTTTCGGATTCTACCGGATGATATTCGGATTAATTTCCGTGCTCCTTCGACCGGACAAATTTCGGAGAAATTCCGGATTCGGAAATTTGTCCGAAATTGTCCGGGACGTGATCCGGTTTTTGTCCTCCGGATTCTATCCGGTCGTGTCCGAAATTCGTCAGGTCGAAGCTTCGAACGGACAAATTTCGGACACGACCGGATAGAATACGGAGGACAGAAACCGGATCACGTCCCGGACAATTTCGGACAAATTTCCGAAGTCGGAATTTGTCCGAAATTCGTCCGGAATTTTTATCAGGGGACTACCTGCGCACTGCTCGTTTGTCCCTACGCTTCTCGCGTTTCACGCATGGGTAAGCATTCAGTGAGCACCACCTCCCTTGCTCCGCAAATCACCACATTCCGAAGCCACAAGCGGCCAGCAGTTCTAGGAATAGCATATGTTGAGGGTGCTTGTAACAAAAGATGAGTGTATATAGTTTACCTGAAAAAGGCAGGAAAAACGTTTTATTTTACCAACTTTACGACAGATTTCATTATTTTTAAGGACTAACATGTTTTCTAATAATTGTGACGGGGCATTTTTTTTTTTTTGCTTGCCCGTCACTTAAAACTATCTTGCTCTAGAAATTAGTGCATTTTTAAATACTAATTCGCGTGAGACGTTGAAGCAAGGGTCAGCATTTCAGAACACCACCAGGAAACACTCACGATCTTGAAACTTATTTTTTTTCTCCTTTATTATTTTCATACCTTTCCTGGAGCCACATCTGTCATCGGAGGGCATTCAACCAAGGAAGAGGCAAACATTAACCAGAATACACGAAGTTATATTTGAATTCGGGAACCTTTCCCGCCTGTACCTAACTGGAGGCCGCCACTGTCCGGACGACCGAGACCACGCGTAAAAGAGCCTCAAGCAGACACGGAGCCCTGTGCCTACAACCAGAGAGTAAAGTCTTGTTGTATAAAATCTCTCTCACTGAAGTGCCATGAACCGGGTGCACTTCCGAAAATTCATGAGTCTGCGAACTCGAATAGCCTGCGATATCTGTCCGCGTGATCTCGGCGAAGACGTTGATTGGTTGGCAACCTTTGATTTATAAATCTCGATATTCAGGTGTTTCCGCTGCCATATTGACCTCTCACTCTTGCCCTGGCGTCGTTACAAAAAATGTCGCATTCCGAAGACGAAAATCCGGAGAACGTTTTTACTAAATATCTACGGATATTGAAATCTGAAAAGGGTCGAAGCGAACTCAGGTATGAATTTTTGTTTTCTGGCACACTCAATGGTCGTACAGGCATTTGTTTAAGTAGAATTTCGTGAGTTGAGAATTTCTAGCCACGGGTTCCGATCATGGAGTTCCGCCCTCTCTGTGTTCCGCCCGCAAGTGTTTTCTACCGGCATTTTCTGTTAGGACTTCAGCTGTTGGGTTTTGAAAGTTAAAAGTGGTAAGCTTGTGCATAATTTTAGTAATTTTCCGATCAGAATTCCGGTTGATAGAAATTGTGATGCGATAAATTATGATTTCTTTTGTCCGAATAACAGTTAAGAGATTGATTCTTAACTGAAAACGTGGCCTGTGGATTCTTTGATTACTTAACCCGCCCCCCCTCTTTGTTCTTGGATATAACTTACTAGACTCTCTCTCCCTCTCTCCCCCTCTCTCTTCCTCCCTCTTTCTCCCTCTCCGCCTCGGCACTCTACTCGTCCTTTCCGCTTTTCCACAAGCCACCCGCCCCTCGCCTCTCTCTCCCCTCACCTTGTTACTCTCTCAACTTGTCAAACTCGGCTTGGCTCGAGTTCGTTTTTCCAACAGCCAACAGCTCGACCGCCCGGCTCAAAACCGGTTTCTGCTCTTCTCAACTCTCCTCTCTATCTCTCTCACTCTCACGTCCGCTCCCATTTTACTCTCCTCTCACTTTCGAAATTATAGATTCTTCCGACTTTGATTATCTCTTCAAATAAGAGGGTCCGCTTATTTTTAAATATAAATCAAAGAAGAAAGATATATAAGTAATCAAGTGTTGGGATATTTTTATTTAATCCGCAATTTGTAATCTATTTAGCCAAATCCTTCCGTTTTTAATATATATCGAGAATAATGATGTTAAAGTATTTTGACGAATTTGAGTAGAATTAATATTCTTTTATAATCTAACCATTCAAATTCAATTCATTTAATTTTCATATACCATATACTCAAACTCCTTAAAATTCACTAATTATAGAAATAATAATATAAGGATCTCGGTCTAGACGAATAATCTTAATTAAGCACTTAATACATTTCCATAAGTTAACCACGATAATTATATATAATCCGTTTAAAATTTGTTTAACTCATTTAAAAATCTAGTTCGTCACATTTCTCAATATTTTCAACGCACGTAGCAGCGCTTACTAACAATCTACATTTCTTAATTTTAAAATTTGCAATAAAGTTAAAATTCGATTTTTAGGGTTATTATAAACATTTAGATTTACAAAATAGAAACGGCTGAAATCGAGCCACGACGCGTGAACGGCACGGTAGTGCAAACGGGGGATCTCTCACCACGCGAGTCCCCTCTTGTCGCACGGGCCCAGCCAATCCGAGGCTGGGACTGCTCTTCTCGGACGAGTAGAGAGGCAGCGAAACGACGGTCTGCGGCAGTGATGCCAATGTTGGCGCGTTTTGCTACTGCGCTTGCGTTCTGGCCGCGCACTGATTGGCTGCGGTTGGCGCGCGATTCAAAATTGGCATTAAAAACAATTTTTGTAATTTAAACAAATAATCATTGAAAATTGCACAAGAATGTATATAAATTGTACAACTTCTGATTTTAGACAAGACAAAAATTTATAACACGTATATTTTTTAAATAACAGTTTATTTTCTTTGACTTCCAAAGAATAACTTATATTTCACAAAACATTTGATCTCAGACGTCTAAAATCAGAAATTGTACAATTTATATACATTCTTGTGCATTTTTCAATAATTATTTATTTAAATTACAAGAATTGTTTTTAATACCAATTTTGAATTGCGCGCCAAGTGCGGCCAACCAGTGCGCGGCCCGAACGCAAGCGTAGTAGCAAAAGGCGCCAACATTGGCATCACTGGTCTGCGGTCCGTAAAATCAGTTAGTCCCCGAAATCGAAAAGTGACAGGTCGAGAAGCGCTCGCCTGTCATCTGTTGTAAACATGGTTACAGAAACTAAGCGTGACCATCGAGTCACGCCCCCGTTTAGTGTATCACCACACATTCTCAAAAAAAATTTAATAAATAAACCAGTTGATTTTTTTTTTTAATTTTAAATCAGTACTTTCCTACAAACTACCTCAATCCTGGCCCTTATTATTTTCGTTCCGGGAGCAGTCAACGAAACAAGGGACCAACAGATCCAGAGCTTCTGATCAACGTTGGACAGTCGTCCACCCTCGAATTCCAGTCAGTGGATCTACGGAGACGGGCGATCGCCCGGGTATTCTTTTGTCTTTTTCTCTATCTCTTCTCTTTTCTTCTTCTCTCTTTTATCTTGTTCCTTTTTTTTCGTTTTTTTTCTCTCTATTCAAAGTGTGGCCCATTGCCAAATATATTGTTCGCCGATTTCCTTGTGGGCCTATTGACAATAATTTAAAACCCCTATACGAATAGGGGATCATCGTTCATCAATCCTCGACCTGAGGCTTCTTAGTCGGTGGTTCACACCACTGATTGATCACGACGAGCCGAGGGTTTAGTTACCCTTGGCGGTGATCGTAGCCACGACAAGTCGGAGGTTTCATTACCTCTGGTGGTGTTTACCAGTCACGACGTGTCGGAGGTTTAATTAACTCTGGCGGTGACTCTCTGCCGGATGGGTTATCTACGTCGGATTTTCGGGATACATTTTTCTAGACCCAATTCTCGGATTTTTTGACATCCGAGAAGATTAACGCGCCATTAGGAACGTTGTCGCATACGTTCGACCGGGGTCTCATACAGTTTATCGGAACAATCCTCTACATCACTTTCGGGATAATTTGTCTAGACCCAATTCTCGGATTTTTCGACTTCCGAGAATATTGACGCGCTATTAGAAACGTTGTCGTCTACGTACGGCCGGGGCCACATACACTTTATCGGAACAATCCTATACACCACTTTTCGGGATAATTTTTCTAGACCCAATTCTTTGATTTTTCGACATCCGAGAAGATTGGCGCGCTATTAGGGACGTTATCGTCTACGTACAACCGGGGTCTCATATATTCTATCGGGAATCTTTTATTGCCTCACTTTCGGGAATTTTTCACAGACCCATTTTCCGGGTTTTGATATCCCAGAAAATCGAAACCACGTCAAAGATTGATTCTTCCCATTTGTCCTTCGATGACTCGGAAACACCGAGGCAAACCGCGTAAGCGCCCAGGAAAGAACTTCCGGATCCGGACTCACCTCGCCGCCGAGGCCCTTCGTCAAGCCGAAGAAGAAGTTCGGGGGAAATTCTCGCACCCGCGCCAGATATCCACGTGCCTGCGTGTCTGGATACCCCTTTCCTTCAGCCGGCCCGTCCGTAGCCCCTGCAATTTTTCCATCACTCGCTCCTCTCCCCGCCCTGTAGACGACCGAGTGCTCGTATTCACGTAGTGGCACTGTTATTTTCGCCGAACCGCCCTCTACCTACTACCGCCAAATTAGAGGAATCGCTCGCAACCCCTCGTACCGAGGATTGTGTATTTATTCCCACCGGCAGCTCGCCTGAAAGTTTCTCGCCGTCTCTTTATATCAAGGGCGATAATGCCAGACGCCACCTTTTCTCACCCTAGGCCTCCAGGATACCGCCCTGGTACCAGGACTTCTCTCCATACAATATACATGTTTGTGTGTGTGTGTGTCACCTTTTGTCGCTTTTTCTCTTTCGAGAGATCAATTTTAAAATAGAATATGATTATATGGATTCATAGTTAAAATTACTCCATCAAACAAAGCATCATTTTTTCGATATTTCTTACCCTTTTGTATACAATCTACTTAGTGAAAACTTACACCTGTAATTCATAATCGACATTAGGAATTAGATTGATAAATTTTAGTCGAATTACCATTTCGTCAAAAAATAAAATAACTTTAAATTTACACCTGTACGATATTTTTATTATAAATTATTCACATAAATGATAACTTTGAAGATGGCTTACTCTAGGCACTGGTGAAAAAGCTGCGCATAATAAATGTAGATTCAACTTAAACAAATCTTTTAATGATTGAAGTTTCGTTTTTAGGGTTTCGTAGCCCCCCCCCCGGGGAAAAGGGGCAAAAACGCCGAAATTTCTTTTAAATAATTTTTTTTTTAATTTTTTTTAGAACATTTTTTTCGCAAACATTAAAAAAAAAAATTCCAAACATAAAAAATTTTTTTTTTTTCTTTAAAACAATTTCTTTACTCAACTCTATGCAATATAAAATTAGTATTTCTCGATAACTCCTCCTAAAAACTTTTTCGGGCGGGCGTTTCAACAAATAGCGTGTGATACACGTGAGCATAAGTGATTGGTAACTCGTGTGATTACATCATTCGCCTGCACCTGGAAGCACTCGTTTACGTTTTCGCACTCGCTTTGCTCGTCCGCTAACCACCGACTCATGCTTCGAGCCTCCGGCTTATGCTGCAAAATTCACACTCGCACACAATCACCTATTTTGCGCACTTGTATCGCATATAACTATTGTATTTCAGAACATTTTTATAAGGAAAAACTTGATTTATTCCGACTTCCTTATTTATCCAGTATTGTAGGTTATATTTTTTACCCGCGTATTTTTCTTTATGAAGATATTGTCTATGTATTTCGATATTTTTACCGGTGTAGCAACATTTTGCAAAACACTTGCAAACATCTAGATATATGTGTAATTTAGTAAGTTATTATATTCTTCATTTCTCGCTAGAAAAGTAATTTGCGGAATTTTTTGTTATATTCTTAGTTATACAATAATCTAGAAACGGAATTTCAATTTTTATAACATTTCCATACATATTTCATATTTAGGTAGAGATAATTAGTAATTAATAATATACTAAACAATAATGCAATTAAGTTTGTGTTCCTATTCACAGGATATTCCTACTCATATGATAATTATGAATTAGCGTCGAAATACTTGAAGTGGTCGCTAGTCATTGATGAGGAATTTTTCTTTTTGAACTACGTACGTTTTTGGCATCAAAAGCTTTAAATCAAGTCGGGCTTCCAAAACTACAATTAATACAAATTCTGGTACATTGCGTTTTTGGCCGATTGATGAAAGAAGATGCTTTTAAAAATTCGTTGTACTTTTGTTACGTCATGGAACACGCACAATACTTTCCTTTTTGATTAGGTTCCTCGTTTTAGTTGAGATCGAAGATCTCGCACAGGGAAGAGGAAAGAGTAGCCAATAAATAAATTATAGATGAGTTTCAACAATTTATTATGAATAATTACAATTAAAATTCATTGAATCCTTGGCCACGACCTTTAAAATAAAGGATACTCATATATTGTGGCCCAAAGGAGTTAAATAAATTAAATAAGAGTTATTGATATGAGGACTTACCGGTTATTGATTCGATTGAAGAATCAAATGAAATCTAGATGGTCTTTGAAATCTTCGTGTAATGGTGTGGAAGAAGGGGTTGTGCACCTTATTATGAATTGGATATTCAAGATTTTGGTAGATCCTTGATTGGTATTCAAAGAGTTCCAATGGTTGATAATAGTGGATCCAATTCAGGTTGGAATTGGTTCAAAGTATTCCAAAGATGGGAAATCCCAGATTAGGGTTTCCCAGTGCACAACACTGTCACAAGGGCACACACACTAACACGCGAGAGATACCGGTTGGACACACTAGACACTGGACAGTCGAATCGTAGAAAACCGTAGAAAAATACAGAAGAGGTGAACTATAACTTCTAACTTATCATTTCGCTTATGACTGACCCATGCTGGTCCACTGAGTTTTTATATGGCCTATGGCCACGTCCCTGCATGCTTGGACGTCGGTGTATACGCATACGTCACAAGTATATATAGATATACTATACGGCTTATAATGTTTTCAGTATATCTATAGCTATGTCCTCCAGTCTCCACGTGCTTTTGTGCTCTATAGTCTATGCGTATATGGCTAGACAGTGTACGCTACGGATTATAATGTTGTTACTATAGTCTATACTCTATATCTCTACTCTCGTGCTGAATATATATAGCTATATCCAACAGCATACAAAGTGCTGACTATTTCTTGGAATGGAAGCTTCTAATGTGTCCCCTGAGGGTTTACATTTTTCTTGTATCTCTTCCCTATTCCTTTACACACCCCCCACACAATTTCTTTGTGGTGAGAGGGGGACCTACAGTTTAAGGTGGGTTCCGAACCACCAAGAGCAATAGCTTTAAGTACTTAGAGAACCTTTTTCTCTAGAGGTACCAGTCCCACGACTCTCCGGAGATGAACAACTCCCTTGCTAGGCTAGTGTTCACCGCATGGGCCGCCGAGGCTATTCCAGAGTGCGAGGCGGAAATCGAAACCGCAAGCCGACGAAGTGGGTCCAAAGCCTACGCCTTAAACACGCTCTACAAGGATGGACTAAGCCTTTCCCTAGCTGCTCGTGGGAACAACAATGAAGCCACCAAAACACCAAAATGTTGTAGATGCGGTTCAAGACAATCGAACGCGCAGAGCACCCGATAATGGGTCGACAAACAATGCCGATTATCCTAGAGTTCGGGGTGCTGAAAATAATTTAGATGGAAACACGACGACGAACCGGCGAAACGCCCACATTGAGTGGACGGATCAACTCAGGGACGACGTGCTAGACTGCTACGATGCCAGCATTATCCCTGTTCGCGGAGGCTTTATGGCGCGTGTGCACACTCTGTGGTGCCAGAAACACCCAGAACTTCAGCACGTTTCGCATCAGCCTTTGCGAAATCAAGCCGCCAACCTCCGGAAAAATGGATATGTACGCGGAGCGCTTCCCCAACCGCTGCTTGGTCAAGCTGCAGACGAAGATGAGGAAGCGACATTGAGACCAACCGCAGGGAGCAGGCACCTTCTGAGAGATGATCGCAATTTCAGTACAAGAAGGAACATTAACATGCAAGTTCCTCATAAGCCCCAAGATCTGGCTGAAATGGATGCTTCCCTTCGTGGATATATCTCGCAAGAGTCCGACCTTTGAACCATCAATTTCTCAGTTTATGGTGCTGCGAGAGATTTGGCTGATTCAAATCGAAGGCTGAAACCAACGATGGATCAAAAGACCAAAAGACGCTTGCATCAACTGAACAAGAAGATTGAATGGGCAAGACAGATTGCGTCCCGTGTGAAATGTGTGATTGACTACATAACATCTGGTAGACCATTTACGGAAAGGGTCCGAAAGTTCGCCCAAGAACTAAGGATCTTGAATCACACACTAAACAAGTCAAAGCTTCTGAAAATCAAGCAGCATATTGTTGACAAAATACGGTTGTTATCTGACGCAAGGAGGAAAATACAGAAGAGGGAGAGATGGATCAGGGAGAATCAACAGTTTCTCGCTGAGCCATCGCGCCTCTTCAGCGATCTCCCTATTTATGTGAAAAATCCACCGAAGCCCAAGGAGGTAGAGAATTTTTGGAGAGAGGTGTACAAGATCCCGAAAACAGTAGAGTTGAAAGAAGATACTGACAATATCATCCGCTTCAAGGAGTTTTGCGACAACCTCATAAAATCTGAGGAGGAATGTCCACCAATCACTGCCGAAGAGGTGAAAAAAGCACTTAGAGGAACGAAGAACTTTTCCGCTGCTGCAGCAGATTGTATCAAGAACTTTTGATGGAAGAAGTTTACTTTTACGTACCAACATTTGGCCCGCATATTCACCTCATATTTAAAGTCGGAGACGCCCATTCCGCTGTGGCTGGTGTTAGGACGCACTATACTTCTGCCGAAAGAAGGGAAGTTGTCTAACCCAGAGAATTACAGGCCAATAACTTGTTTGAACACGCTGTATAAGATTTTTACAGCTGTCCTCAACAACAGGATTGTTCGACGAATTAAGCCTGTATGGTGAGAGATGTACGAAGAAAGTGGCTCGAAAAAAGGTGTAGCAGGCTGTCGAGAGAACCTGCTAATTGACAGGCGTGTCTGTAAAGATGCTGCAGCCCATCAGCGCGTCCTGTCAATGGCCTGAATTGACTACCGGAAAGCTTTCGATTCAACCTCTCATAGACTTATCATCTGTCTGCTGGAAAGCTTGAAGGTACATCCACGCATAGTGAGATGTATAGAGAGATTGACGCCTCTTTGGAAAACTAGAGTTACTATCTCATCTAGAAATTATCGTGTGACAACGAACAACGTCACCTGCCAGAGGAGCGTTTTTCAATGTGATACCCAAGGACCCTGAGCTTGTGGATATAAGTGTTATCAGACATCTTAATACTGGAGAGACCTATACATACCTGGGCGTGCCTCAAAACCGCATTCAGGACGTAACATCAATGTAGGAGTCTCTCCGAAGCAGATACAAGCATCTTCTTCGACAGATTTGGTCTTCCAATCTGTCGGCGTTGAAAAAGGTATCTGCGACTAACATGCTTGCCGTCCCGGTTCTACTCTACTCGTTTTGGGTAGTGCAATGGACGAAGAATGAGCTTAAGGCCTTTGATGTCACTACACGCAAGATCATGCATATGCATAAAAGCTTGCATATCAATTCGTTAGTTCCGCGATTATACATTTCACGCCGTCAAGGCGGACGCGGACTTCTGAATCTCCAGTGTCTTCATAACCGGATTGTTCTAAGTACAACTTACATCGTTGCGAATGGCAGAGATCCTCTCCTATAGATGGTCAGGAACCACGAGATGATTGGCGAAGGAGCGTTCCTTTACCAAGCCGCGGAGCAAGCGGCCGAGACCCTTGGCCTGAATTTTAACATCAGTAGTGAGGAAAGTGCATTACTTCATCTAGATGCTTAACTTCTAAAAGACAAAGTGAAGAAAGCAGAAGTTGAAAATTGTCATCAAGAGCTATTCGACAAGAAAATGCACGCAAACTTTCACAAAAATGTTGAAAAACAGTCCTTGTCGAAGGAGCAAACTTTTGCTTTCCTCAAATCATCAGCGCTTAATTCAAGTACAGAGGGTTTTATTTTCGCATGCCAGGACGGTGTCATTTACACCTTAACATAGCGTAACCGCATTTTAAGTCAAGAAGTGATAGTTGCAGAGTGTCTCATGCACATGCTGAGTACCTAGAACACATACTATCAGGATGTTCGACCCACGCAGGAACGACGTATATCTATAGACATAATGCGGCCCTAAGAGTGCTTTATTACCATCTTTGTCGCTCTTACGGTGTTGGCCGCGACCCTGCCCTGCCGAACGCTCCAAGGGAGATAGAGTCAATTATCCGAAACGAGAAGTGCCAAATTTTCTGGAACTACGATTTTCGGGCAGCAGTCTCCGTTGCGCACACGAGGCCTGGCATTGTTCTCCAAGACTTCGAGAAACGATCTATATTCGTGATCGAATTCTCGGCTCCGTCCGAATACAACATCACTGCAAAGGAGAATGAAAAAGAGGAGAGGTATCAAGACCTTAAAAGAGAGCTGCAACGACTGTTCCCAAAATATTCGGTACAAGTAATGGTCCTTGTGATAGGTGCTCTCGGAGGTGCCAAACTCTCACTGGTTCGTAACCTTAAAGCCATACCCGCGTGCCAAAAATATGCCAAGGCACTTGCGAGATGGATGCAGAAAGCTGTCATCCTTGGGTCGCTTCGTGTCCTCAAGACACACGAGGGTTTCGCAGGCCTGTCGTTGTGATTTCGTCGTGCCCTGTGATCACCCATCTCACAGTTGTGACACGTGGCCATAAGTGTGATTTACCGCGGTTCTACTGGGGGCTATTGACATTTTTCAGATGGCAGTTGCTCTTAGTGGGACCCTGCGGTGGTTGTTTAACTTTTTTTTAAATTATATATATATGTTTTTTTGAACTTGAGACACCCACCCCCACCCCCCACAGGAGGGAGGGGTGGGGGTAACTTTGTAATTTCAAATGGCAACCCCAATTTTTTATCACAGATTCAGATTCTCCTTTACGAAATATGTAAGTTTTATTCGGAAAATTTGTTTCGATTCGCGATAGATGGCGCTGCAATTGCGAAAAATGAAATTGTTGACACTACTTTTAGCTCTACCCAGGAATAACGACGCGGACGTAGTAGTTGTCTATTCCCTTCGGGGTGCTTAATTTCGGTGAGTCCCTTGCCTCTCACCATCCATCGGGGTGCTTGATTTCGGTGAGTCCCCTTGCCTCTCACCACAGGGATGCTTGATTTCGATTAATTATTTTACAATAAGTGCTCAAAATGGTGTCCTCGCACTTCGATGCACTTGTTAATCCGAGCTTTGAAAGATTCCACACAACTGCGAATTGTGTCTGGTGATATTTGTGCACAAGCAGACCTGATTCACTCGATCATGTTATCACGAGTTGTGGGCACTTCTTGATACACGCGATTCTTTAGATAACCCCACAAATAGAAATCCGGCGCCGTAAGATCTGGCGATCTGGCAGGCCAATTTACTGGACCTCCTCTACCGATCCATCGTCCATTGAATTCGCGATTGAGTACTTCCCTCGCGATTGCCGCATAATGTGCTGGACAACCGTCATGTTGAAACCACATGTTGTGTCGCACTTCCAAGCTTAGGTCTGCCAGCAATATTGGAAGTTGATTTTCTAAAAAGTTACGATATTTTTCACCGTTAAAATTTCCATCAATAAAATACGGACCGATAAGTTGATCTCCAATTATTCCACACCAAACGTGCACGGACCATGGACGCTGATGCTCAACTTCACGCAACCAATGTGGATTTTCTACACTCCAATAATGCATGTTGTGCCAATTAACGTTACCATGGTTTGTGAAAGACGACTCGTCTGTGAAGAGTACTAGAAAAAAGAAATTCGGGTTTCCTTGTATCTGCTGAACCGCCCATTGACAAAATGTCACTCGGTTCTGAAAATCATTGCCATGAAGTTCTTGATGCAGTGAAATATGATACGGATGATAATTATTACATTTTAATACCTTTCAAACACTGGATAGAGACATTCCGGAATCGCGGCTTAGTTGTCGAGTACTAACATGAGGGTCATGAGTGACTGCAGCTAAAATTGCAATTTCATTATCAACTCCAGTAACTGTTACTTGACGCTTCCTTTTTTTCGGTTGTACACTTCCGTCAGTGATGAAGTTTCGGACAACCCGGTAAAAAGAAGCGCGTGAAGGAACACTTTCTGGAAAGCGTTGAGCATAAAGCGTGAGAGCATCATTGATATTCCTGCCACTTTCTCCATAAATGAGAATCATTTCAATCTTCTGTTGCTGAGATAGAATTTCCATTTTAAAAGTAATGAAGTAAGGTAATGAGGAAATACAACGACACCCAAACCAACTCAAACGGACGTGACACCTCCCCCCTAAGTCGAACGCGGGGTGAAGCATTGAGGAGGGGCTTCAGAGTCCCTCATGGAGCGAACGTCCGCGTTCGAACATATGGTAAAAGGGTCGTCATAAATACTAGATTAAAGAAATAGAAAATAGAATAGAAAAATAGAAACGCAGAAACGCAGTTTCTGCGTGGACGAAAACAATCTGGAGCTACATGTCCTCTCTCATAGCATCTTTCGCATGCGTTTAACCATTTATAAAGTTTTATTTTATTTGTACTAACTTGTGCATCTGAAATTATGTGCACATTCACATTCTCGTGAACATTGATTCTTAAATTAGTATAATTTTCTTCACAAAACATAAATTTTTCTGCTAACGCTTTTAACATATGGCGAGCAGCATTTTGTCTCGCAGCCTTTTTTGTAGATGCAGGCTCACCTTCATATAAATATTTTACATTATTTTTATGCATTATACATTTAGCCTCGAATGGTGGCAAGTCGGCGTTATGACCTAGTGTCTTTACAATAAAAATAGATTTCGAAAAATCGTATTCGACACTTATTTCTTTAAGTGTTTGTACTCCTGAGGATTTCGAGAGGTTTCTTTCCAGTGCCATGTTACCTGTAAAAGAGAAACAGCAATATTTTGATTTGTAGATAACATGGTATTGTAAATTCAGTTAAACTTTATGACATTATATAATATACGGTGTTTATTTTAGCAAAAAATTTATTATCAATTTTTTTTTATATAACGTAGTAGATTTTAAAGTAAGATTTAATTACATATGCAGCGTTGTCACAATAAAATTGTGTTTGTATTCACAATTGTATTTAAGAAAATTTACTTTCGATGATAGTGTTACTTTGGGTCATAACTAACACAATTTTGGCGCCAAATACGAAATTTTGAATGTTTTGTTATTACTAATTGGCATCTTTTTACAAACATATAAGACATATTTTGCTAATTTAAAATATTTAATTTATTACTGTTTATCATTTTTTTTAAATTAAAACTTTTAGAAATATTTTGGCAGAAAAAATTAAGAGATAAAGAGATACATACGAACATAACCTGTAAATTTACAAAAATATAACAAATCGTGCAACTGTACTGAAATGTACTTGAAAAAAGAAAACAAGGTGAAAAGCCAATTTTACTGTGATTATAATCATGGTACTTACGTACTGAAATTTCGAGAAGTGTACTTTTTAAATACAATTGCACTTTAAATGGTAACAATAATGGTAAGAATAAGAAATAAGAGATTATCCATGTATATTCTATCATTGTTTTGAAGAATTTCAGTGTCAGCATCCGAATCCTCTTCCGGATCCGCATCGGGCACAACTCTAGCATTTCTTTGATTATAACGTCTAATTAACTTTCGAACACATGTTTCGCAGTCTTGTGCCCGATTGCGAACCACAAATAATTACTTCATGCAAACGCAACAGTATAGAAGGTTTGGGGATTCGGATGCTACGTGAGGGTCGACCAATTCTGGGCGATTAACCCTTTCTGCATCCACAATTTTTGTTTCGTTACATGTTCGACAAATGAAGGTGCCACTTCTCCTACGTTGATAGGACAGTGGTATGCCTATCAACATAGATCAGCAAAAGAAACGCATCAATTCCGCGTATTCGTTAAAATTGATATCGAGTGTTGGTGTAATGTTTCTGCGCTTTCTGCTTCAAGGAAAACCTGGTCTGCAATAGGAGGCGTCATTTTCCTGAAGGGTATTATAAAATTTATTTATAAGAATTTATTATATTTGTAGAGAGATGTAGAAAGAGAAGAAAGATAGGTCACACGAGAAGGAGTCAAGAGAAATTTAAGAATGGTTGTTACTATTACTTCTTCATTTTTCAAAATTGCACTTCGACTGCAAAGGAATTCTTTTTTGCATAAATAGCATTCTTCTGATTTACACCGTGGTTTTATGACATCTACTGCACAATTGTGACATTTAGTGTATATATTAAATTTAGCAATAGAATGCCATTCTAAATAGCAATCGAATTCCCTTTGTTTGTCTTGTGATAATTTTTCAAAGCAAAAAGGGCAGAAACGTTTCTTTGTTTGATTATTATAATAAATAAATAAGATGGATAATTCCATTTCAAAACAAAAACTATGCATTAAATGACCGTAAAAAATAGGATGATTTCTCGGAAGAGCGCCGTCTACATATCTTGAGTTGGTACATGCTGGTTCTTTTGCAGTCGGGATCATTATTCTACAAAGTTGGAAGAAAAAGATCCAATCTTAAATGTTACAAAAGAGGTATGTATCTATAAGATTATTATTAAACAGTAAAATTGGATTTACATAGCATAGAATAAGTAACTTTTATAGACAAGTATTATGTAGCTTCCCATTAGAAAAATAGTTTTTAAATTAAAAAAAGTGAGAGCGATTCTTCTAATAGTATAGGCAGAGAGATAAGAACATAGTTTGCTTCTACGAGTGATAGAAATTTAAATAAAAAGGTAGAAAGAAAAAGAAATGTATTGAGGACTATAAAAATCCGAATACGTGTTGTGGGTCTAGGATGGATTCTCTACGCGGAGGGTAATAAAATCGTATCTAGGTGACTAAAATTATGAGGTAGGTTTGGAGGAAGGGCCTATGGATTTTTATGATGATGACGGATAGGAATAGTTAATTTAAAGAAAATGCAGGTAAATGATTAATTAAAAACCAGTCGGAAAAGTCGTTCCATTCTCATGGAAGATTCAAAGTTTAGTTTAGTTAAGAATTTTCGTGATCGTGGAAGAAAAAACGAACCATGAGGCAGGATCAGGTGGATTTTTTGTTTATTAGGGGTTTTGAAGAGTTTGAGAAAATGCAAGAAGTTGGACAATTTCAAGAAAATTTGAAAGTTAGAAATACAGAAAGAGAATGTAATTTAAATAACATTGTGGAAGATACTGCAAATAAAGAATTTGAGAATCTTTTAAATGAGTTATTTTCGGGGACAGGTGATAATAATAATAGTGACAATATAGAGGCTATGCAAACAAGCAAAAATGCACAAGATTTACAAGTTAGTGAGAGTGTAGAAAATGTACAGAATAGTTTAAATAAGGATATAGTATTTATAGACAATGATAGTTTAACAGCAGACGAAACAATTAATAGGGTAGTGTATCGTCAGTGTGGTGGAATCGTAGTTAGCGAGGAAGTAGTAGAAAGTGTACCTGTGTGTAATTGTATTATAACTGACATTTCAAATAATGAAAAGGACAGAATAAATAATTTGTTTCATGAGGTCGAGAGAGAAAAAATTATAGTTTTTTTCAGGGTGAAGAAATTGAATGTCCAGAAGAGTGGAAAAAATTGGACTCGAAGAAAAAAATAAAATTAATGGAAAAAATTAGGAGTCAGTTTAAAAGACATGGAAAAAAAGGTGTTTTATATCTTGATAAGAAATTTTATCACTTGAAGGAAGGAAAACTAGAGGAAGTAAGAAAATTTTAGATACTGTGATATTATTACTTAACAAATGGAGAATTTATTCTTAACCTTTATTAATTACAGCTTCAAGATACAAGATCAATTCGCTGGTTAAATAATGGTGACAGAAAAGTTAAAAAGGATTTATCTATGCGCTTAGGAGAATCAATAGTTAAAATTCCGCTTGAATGGAAAAGTGCTAGAAGAATGACAGTGAGTGATTATTCAGGGACTCTTGTAAAGAAGATTTAAAAAAATAATGAAAATGAAATAGCGTTTACGTCAGGTGGAATGCGATAAGAGTACAAAAATTCAGAGGTTACTAGGGTAAGTTTGGAATAAAAGTATTCATTAGTGTTCATTTACATAAGTCTATAGATGAGAGACGAAACTTTTGATTATACATATATATATTTTTTTATATATTATTTTTTATTATATATATATTATTTTATTAATATATATATATATATATATATATATATATATATTATTTTATATATTTTTTATATATTATTTTTTTATTATATTTTGATTTCAATTTTAGATTGGTAATTCTCAAGAAAAATGGACTGGTGAAACGCAACGTGGAAACTATCTCGAGTTTTTAATTTAAATTGTTCAAATTGACGATTAAAACTTAATTTAACCTAAGTTCCCTCACTATGCTCATCACATGTAGCCTAATGTAAAAAAGGTAAAAACTAGCAAAGTGTAAAAAATGCAAACAATGTATAGTGCTTGTAATGTGTTACACATATGTTAATGATAAAAATATATCATAAGTGTTAGTTAAATTGTTCAATTAATAATCAAAATATAGTTTTAATTAAAAACTAAATTTTTATTTTCAATTGAACAAAATTTAATTAGTAACTGATTTTTAATTGCCAATTAAACAAAATTCGATTAAAAATTAAATTTTTATTTTAAATTTAAACCAAATTCAATTAAAACACGAATTTTAATTGTCTATTGGCAAAAATGTAATTAAAAATTAGATTTTAATCGCCAATTGAATAAAATTAAATTAAAAATTAAATTTTAATTGTCAATTAAATACAATTCAATTGAAAACTAAATTTTAATTCTCAATGAAAATTTGTATCGTTAAGTATTATAAGTTAATTGATAATTAAGGCCTAATTGAATTAAAAATCTAATCGATTATTTGCAACCCTGAAAAGAGAGGTATAGGAGTCGATAGTCTCTTCTAGATCTTTTGTTAGATTTTCCAAAGCAGGGCTATTGAACTTGGCATTAAAACCGACTTGTTCGTTAAAGTCTTCGACCATCGAGATGATTTTAGAAAAATTTTTTATTTCGAAGAGATCAAATTAGGGATTAGAAATAAATTATCTTCGGGTGAATAAAGAGAAATTTCCTGATTGTCTTCTAATTTTTGAAATGAGTTCTGAACTTTTTCTAAAAATGGATCATTTTTCGACGATGAACTATTAATATTATACGTTTGATTAGAAATTGACGAAATTTCCTGAAGAAAATAAGTTATTGATTTGACATCAATTTTATGACTACTCGCATTGCAAACGTCAGATTTTTGCGTACATCCTATGATGAGTTTGATGTAGTTCTCAATAATCTGGTATTTGAAGGTATATAATTCGAATATGTCTAAATAAGACAAAGAATGATATTCTTCGGAAAGAATTTGGATATCAATAATAGGCTCGAAATAAACAATTAATGAGTGCGAAAAAAGAGAGTCGATGTACGAGGTTGTTGCATCAGATGGGGTTACTAGGAATAATATCAAGAAGATATCAGGTGAAAGTTGGAGTTTTGAATTCATTTTGCTTCTCGGAAGCCTGTAAAAAGAAACAAAAGTTAGTGTAAAAGAAAGTTTTTATAATTGAGTGCTTTTAGTTCTAGGAGTTCGTTTAGAGAAAGGTCGAAGAAATCGATTAAGAATTTGAGGATTTCGTGACGGAGTAGGGGCGGGATTTGTGTTGTCCTATCAACTTTTTTAGTGATATTTCTAAGACATTCTTTTGTAGAGTGTACTTGTGTATTACAATATTTACAAGAATTTTCCCATGGAACCAATTTAGGTCTGGGATCAGTTTGAACTTCTTGATCTTTTGTCTTAATTTTAATTTCTGTGTCATCTTTATCACAAAGATCGTAACATTGTATCAAAAATTTTAAGAAGCTCTAATGCTGCTTTATTTTTGGCTAATTCTTTCGTTTTTCCGCTTTAAATTACAAAGTGTTATAAAGTAGAGGCTTGCGCAAAAAAGAACGAATGCGCTCGCGAATGTTGATCTGGGTAGGTTATTATTTGTGGCAATGGTAATCCATATTTGATAGTGAAGTCTTGAGAATTTCTACGTGATTTAGAATGCACATGGAGTTACATCTGGTTAATTTCCTTGGATTTCTTGGGATGTGGGTAGGTTCTTCGTAATAGTGCTCCATTGAAGTTGTGTTCCTGTAGTACGCAATTTTAATTAACGTTTATGATATTGATTTTGAGGTCTGAATCCACATTTACAACATTTTTTATAACTTTTTTCCAGATGGGCCTGGTTTATCGTGTAATACGTTTGTGATTCCTGTTTGTTTAATATCCTGGACAGTACAAATTGCTATCCAAGTAGAGTTTTCAGTTGATGTTCTAATATGTAATGTAGTAAATTGAGTATGTGGAAGATTGCGTCGTGCACATAGTCTTGGTAATTTTTCACATATTTCGCTACTGAAAGATGGTCGAAATTGTTCCAATTTATATTCTGTTCCATATGTCACCGCCATTAATAGACTTCGTGCTGCATTTTGTTTGACTAAATCTTCTTTTTTCCCAGTACTAATAATTACATAGATTTGATACTGTAATTGGACGCGAATATGGTAATCATTTTTGGAATCTGAAGCAATTGATAATTTGTATTCTAGAGAAGGTTCTCCTTTTTATTGAAGAAATTTATTTAAAAGAGTTATGTAAGATTCATGCGACATGCTGAAGACGGTTTAAAGTTGGATAGAATAGTTAATTGTACTACGAGCTTCCTTAAGTTGTGAATGAGGATATAGAGTAGCGTCTGTAGTGAGTGGGATGGCTTCTTCTTTACCTGTATTTGAGTCAAGATATCGAGTGGTGTTCGATGTAGTGTTCTGCGCTTCTATGTGTGCGTGAGGTGCCGATGCTATAGGCGCCTGTGAGTATACGTTATTGTGTCCGTCGGCAGGTGGTCGCTTTCCTAGATGTAATAATAAATTAGTAACGGAATCTCAAAAGGCTCCTAAGAGATATAGTGACCAGCCGAATATTTTATGTAGAATATAACCGTGAATTAAGGTATCGGCAATTAGTTTAATTCCTCTGAAGATTATTATTATTTCTATTAATCCTGCACTAGCTGTGTATCTTCATCTAGAAGGTTAAATATTGAGATGCCTTGATTATTTGTGGGTTGTCCCATCACTCCCCTAGCTAAGGTATTTAAGACCATAGGTTTCTCTGCATGAAACATAATATGATATCTTAATTTGTCTAGATCGGCTTGTGAATATTGAATTGGCCACTTGTGGCCAAAGATGAGGGGTTTGTTTATTCCCATGCGGGTTGTGTTTTAGGCATCATGACATTAGGTGTTGGCCCTTCAATAGGATTGGGTAACATTTTAAACCATTTTTTACCAAAGAAATACATTGATGGAACAAATGTGTTACAACTTATTTGAGTACCTGTATTTGAAATAATATGGGTCCGTGGAGTTAGAACAAATGTTCGATTTCCTTTGAATACTGGAAGTTGCATATAGCATTCCTTGGTTTCACGAAAAACGACTTCGGCTTGAACACATTGAACTATATGGACTACTTCTCCGGCTACTACTGCCATATAACCTGGGCCTTTCATTAAATGATAAGCGAATTCGTCAGGTGCATGGGTGGCTAAAATTAGTGAATTTATAAATACTTGTTGTTCGAGTTTTCATTTTTTAGTTAAAACATCCCGATAAAGTTGTTTTACCTCGGTACGAAGGTGTCTTTCAACATAAAAAAATTTGGAATCGACGTATGTAAAAATATCCATGTTTTTTACTGCGATGTTTTGATTTTCAAAAACAGATAGGCCTTGATTATTTTCATAGATTAATAGTTTTGGGTGCTCAGTTCTCATTAGCAAGATATTGCACAGGCATCAATTACCTGTATGCCAATACAAATGTTATATCATCTGTTACTAGGGAATATAAGATTTCGTTTCTTGTAGTGTTGTCGTAAGTTTTGTTTGATAAACGAGAGTATAATAATTCGAATTTTTTGAAATTGCATGTTTCAGTCGGTAATGGGTTCCAAAAGGTTTGGCCTCCTTCTACATTGATACAAGTGGTGTCTGAGGCTGTACATGCTACACCTGAACTTAAGTGAATCTTATCATCATTTAAATTAATAGTAGCGTAATAATCCCGTAATGAAATTTTATAAGTTGCTTCGACAACAACATAATCCCAAGTGCCGAAAGGGTCTGAGAATGTAGTACCCGAACATTTTCCCCAATTAGTAATAATAATAATAATAATAATATAGACCTTTATTAATGCAATTGAGAATAATTACAGGGTTATAATTAATAAGGTACAAATTGCATCAAATATCATTAGGGTATGCGAAAAAGAGTTGTTTGAACTTAAACCGAAAATTTGCTTTTTGTCCCCTACTCTTAATACTCCCGTTTTATGCATCAAGTCACATTGTTGATATGATACTTTGTGTATATATTCTTTGTACCCATTAGCTACTGACGCTACGTGAGAATGCATTCCACAATATGTTACTTCCCGTTTTACTTCTACTTTACAGTGTATGACTATTGTATTGCTATAATCGGTTATTTGCAGTAATTGTATGTTTACCGACTCGATGTTTAATTTGGGTGCAGGTATTCACATCCTCCCACCTCTAATAAAGACACGGTTGTTAGATTCAGTTGGTTCGGGCCACAATCGCATCCCACGATGGCATGGATTGTTGTTGTATAACGTAAGTATGCACATATGCAGTGAACAGAGCATAATATATTGTAGAGTGATGATTTTTTTTTATGACAAACGAGATACCTATTTTATCAGAGCTAGAACGACGGCCAGTAAAACGTGACCTGATAGGCGCAAGGCGAGGATGAGTTTTTTGTATGCGTGTGGTCCTCTTGTGTTAGTTGTTGACATAATATCTCTAATTGTGAATGGGTTAGCAAGATCCTTACTCTATTCAGGATTGTTGCAATCATCGTGATTAGAAATTCCAGTTTGAATTAAAAATGGCCAGAGAATAATCATGTCGACTGAATAAGCGAATACGTCAACAAGAGCCTTGATTCACTTGCGGTGAATTGGTCCATTGTCTGAAATAAATATTTTATTGCATATATTTCAATACGTCGGCTAAAACTCCGTGACCCGATAGTTAAAGACTTAAAATCAACTTTTCATAGGCTTTTGGTCCTCTGGTTTTAATTTTGAGGATAATATCCCTAGTTGTTTCTATGCTTATGAGGTTTTGTGCCCATTTAGGAATATCACTGTCATTTCTTTCGAAAATTTCCGTATGAAATAAATATGGCCATAACATGAGCAGATCAATTTGATGCATAAAAACGACGATAAGAGACTCTTTACGCTGACAGTGGATGGGATCCATCTGAAATTAAAATGAATAAGGGCTTGTCGTTTAATTATTAACGGTTTACCATTTTATGTGTGAACGTTTAAGTCTATTGACGTGTACTACTGCAGGTTTGCCTTTTATGTCAATTTTCACGTTTCCTTTTCCTAATATTTCTAGGACTTCATAAGGCCCTTTATATTGATCATCAAATTTTTTCTTAGGTTCTTTTCCAATTAATAAAAAGACGCTGTCTCCAGTTTTGATTTCTAATGGATTAACTTTCCGATCATGATATATTTTTGACTTTTCTTTAGCTGCAATTAAATGTTGTCTCGCTTGAGTTCTCATTTCGTATAATTTTGTTATAAAATTCGTTAGGTAGTCGTCATAAGTTTGCAATTTTTTGTCTCACTGATATTGAATGCAAAGAAAGTATTGAACATTTAATACTACTTAAAGTATCTGACAAATTTTCTTTAGAATCAGCTTCAATGGGAAGGGCTAAATGATACTGCTGTCCTTTCTTTATTTCTTTAACAAGTCCTTTCTCAAGTTGTCTGAACTTAGGTAAAATACCACGTTTAGACAAAGCTCTTGATCCATTATCACGTGGGGAACCGTCAGTAGCAATAAAATAAGCGTAATTATCTTTACGCATCGTTAATTGATCACGACACTCAACAACATTTTGTTGTGTATGTGCTTGGGTATTCAAAGGATGGGGTTCTGTAGGGGGTTTACTTTCTTTTAATTTATCTTCATTTATCTCTTGAAAAATATCGGGATTTTTCACGTTTCTTCCTTTTGGAATTTTTATAAAATCTTCTGGTTCCGAAAGTTCTTGCATATTTTCTTCATCAACAAAGTTTTCTTCATCTGAAAATTTTTGAACATTTTCGTCATTTAGGACCCCATCTTCCGAAGTTGAGAGATTATCTTCTTCTTCATTTTCCTTTTCTTCTTGTTGTGCAACAGGCTTTGCCTTGGATTTTTTGTAATTTTTCTTCTTCTTTTTAACTTGTTTTCTTGAATTATAAAAATATTCTGTATCTGAATCATATTCATCTTCATGTTCAAAGTTTATGTGCGTTTGCTGTTTTAAATTCAGAGACTCACCAGTGGTTGCCTCTTTTCTCGGTCTGCCTCTCTTTTTCAAGGATTGCGGGTTGCTTGCATTTGTGAGCACAGATTTCTTGGGCCTACCTCGTGCTTTTTTGACAGCAGGCGACTTACCTTGATTTTCAATTTGTTCATTAAGTTGTGCTTGCTCTTCGTATTTTTGCTTCTGTCCTCTTGTAACCACAGTATTCCAAGATTGACAGAAAAGTTCGTTTTTCTTTATAATTTTTGGAATTAAAAGTAACATTGAAAGATAGAGAAGTTTCTGTATTGAACTATCAAAAAGTTCATTTTGTATTTCATTCAGTGATTCTTCACTTATTAAATTATAAAGAATTTCAGGATTTTCTTCCTCAAATGTTGAGTCATTCTCAGAAATTATATTAATTCCTACGGTTTCATCGTTTTCTAGAACGGGGTCCCTCGAAAGCGCATCTGCATTAACATTTTATTTTCCTGCTTTATAGATGACGTCATAATCATATTCGGCGAGCTTTAATCGCCATCTTGAAACTCGAGAACAAGGATCTTTAGAATTTTTAAACCAAACAAGGGGCTTATGGTCTGTAACAAGTGTGAATTTTCGTCCGTACAAATAAGGGCGAAAATATATTACGGAGTATACTATTGCTAAAGCTTCTTTTCCATACGTGTCGTATTTACATTCAGTGTCGGTTAATGATCTTAAAACATACGCAATTGGTTGGTCTTTACCTATTTTACCTTGCGAAAGTATTCCGCCTATGGCATAACCTGATGCATCTGTAGTTACAATGAAAGGTTTTGAAAAATCAGGTCGAATCAAAAGTGGTTCTTGGCACAATTTATCTTTTAAAATATTGAAAGCTTGTTGCTGCTTTTCCGTCCAATTAAATGATATATCTTTTTTATGGAGCTAATTTATTGGGGCTGCTATCTTAGCAAAATTTTCTATGAATCTACGGTAATATCCTGCTAAACCTAAAAATTGTTTTATATGCTTTTGATTTTTAGGAGTTGGGAAGTCTTTTACTGCCCTGTGATTTCTTCTTTATGAACTGGAGGAAATCGATATTGTCGCGAAAGAATAGGACAATCATCTGTTGTCAGTATTGAATGTTGAAGAATGTTTGAAGGTTCTAAGTATTCTCCCGGGATGTGGAAGCAATCTGCATTTTTAGTAATTAATTTTTCAACCTGTTCATATTCTTCCATATTTAAATGATCTAACCGTCGTAGTTTTTTAATAATTTCTACTCTTTCTTTACCTGTGATCTTGTAAAATTTGCAAAAATGGTTAGACTTTTCATCGGATTTCAAAAAACTATTTAATATTAAATTAGGCCAATTTTCATCGTTTTTATTTTCGAAAAAAGTAGATTGATTTGTTGATATTTTTACAGGTTGTTCATTTATTTTTCCATATTTGACGTAGGCTTTGCCTCTACAATTTTTTACGATGGCTTGACCCACCAAAATTCCTTCTCCAATTGATAATTGAGGTATATAACCTTCACTTTTTTCCGTATTTTCTATTTTTACGTAATAATCAAAAATTGTTCGTGCCGGGATTGTGATAACGTCAGTTTATTCGAAAGGATAAGTTGCATAGTTAATTTCAATACATTTATATGTGTAGTTTATATTTACTTTATTAGTAAGAAAAAATTCAGAGCCAAAGACTCCATCTTCATCTACTGGTACATCATCAGGAATTATATTTAGTGTAGTTAAAAACCCAAGTATTACAACCTTAATTTGACCTAGAGTATAGACAGGTAGATCATCAATGCCTGTTAGTCTCAACACTTCAGTTTTATTTATTTTTATTTCGGGGTCGATCGCACTTCTTTTAATTAGATTTCAACCAGCACCAGTGTCGATCATCATACGTGCCGGGCTTTTTAGACCAACGGCAGATACCATGATCGAAGGAATTATATTATTCCTACTGATATGAATTTTGATATCATTTTCTTCACTTGTAATTTCTATTGGTGCTTTAGTTAATGGGTTGGCGCCTTCCTCCCAGCACCCATTGGGGGAATAGCGTTGGAGTTTTCCTGGTTCTGCGTATAATTTTGAGGGCTTTTTTGTCCGTTTCGATTTTGTAAATATCTACTCTTCTTATAACAATCCTTAGCGATTTGACCAGGGTAATTACAAAAATTGCAAATAATTTTGGATCCTCGGGTGGGATACGAGCGAGTCTGCTGATTATTCGTATTTTGAGGATTGTTTCCCTTTTGGTTTTGTCCAGGCTCAAAATTTTGATTTTGTCGATATCCAAAATTTTTTTTTTGTCGGTTATTGAAATTTTGATTTTGTGAGTATCCAAAATCTTGATTTTGTCTAGGTACAAAGTTTTGGCTCAGTTCAGGTATAAAATTTGAATCTTGTCCAGGTCTAAAATTTTGATTCTGTCGGGCTCCAAAGTTTGGATTTTGTGCAGAATTCCATTTATTGTGATTATTGAAATTTCCTTTAGGTTTATTTGGTAAAAATTGGTTTTGGATTGAATTTGAAACCACAGGATTTTCAGAAAAAAGTTTTTGTCGAAAGTTTTCGAGGTGGTAACACTTTTCGGTCACATGTCTCGGTCTTCCGCAAATTAAACACACTATTTTAGTGTCCTGAGCAACGTTGAATTTATTATTTTTTGCAATAATTCGCGATTCTGATTCTTCTTGTGAGGATTTAATTGGCTTATTTTTTCGCAGTTCTGAAGATGCATTCAATTTTCTTTCAATTTCTAGAGCCTCGTTGATAAGAGTTTTAAAAGTTTCATCCGCGTTATCTTTTAATCTTCTCACTAATTCTGAACGTAATCCCCTTTTAAACCAATAAATCACATCATCTTCTAAATTTGCCCTAAATGTATCATCTGTGATACAATCATTGCCTAATTTATGCGCGTCTTCGATCCTATCTTCTAATTCTTTTATTCGCGCAGCGTATGATATCACATTTTCTTTATCCCACATAAATACATTGCCTAGTTCTCCTTGCAGCTTGGTGTACACTTCTCGCGGGGGCATAAACCTTTTTTAATTTTTCTATTAATTCATCTAGGGTTCGAAACGTGTTTCCGAATATTCATTTTCGCGCTTCTCCGGTCAATTTACTTCTGACTAATCGAGCAAGATTCTCATGTGCCTGTGTAGGAATTATGGCTTTTGCTTCTGTACATCCCTCTATAAAATGGGCTAAAGGGATGTTACTCCCGTCAAAAATAGGGATTATGTCGAGCGCATCGCGGAGGGAAACTTGTTGATTGGTTGGCAGTGTCATTTTTTCCTGTTTTATCGATTCTTCGTCACTTGATACGTCGTCACTATCGTGCTCACTTATTATTGATTCGCGATTCAAATTATGAAATTAGTTTTCTTTTGTTACTTCCTCACTAAGTTTTTGAGAGAGCGTTGAACTTAATAATGATTTTACATTAGCCTGATAATCAATCACGTCATCAATAGTTAAAGTTTTATTCTGATCTATAGAACCACTAGAAAAACTTGAATTTGTGTTAATTAAAGTAGTATTTCCGGGATCAATAAATGCAGAACAGTCAAAATTACTGTTTTCTGAAGTATCACTACCAAATTCCAATTCTAGTTTTTCTAATTCTTTATCAATATTAATTTTATTTTCCCTATCACTCTCAAACCCGTGCTTATTTAATTCTACTTGCTTAGCTACTTGAGGGTTTTGTTTAGCAAGATTCCTGGTAATTGTTTTTTGAATATTCCCTAAATTTACAGGTTTATATATTATTATATTTATTATATATTGGCTCTCTTTTGTTTGGTTTCCCGGCCGATGCGCCATAAAGAGGTTGTATGTTACGTCATGGCAAACGCAAAATACTTTCCATTTTAATTAGGTTCCTCGTTTTAGTTGATATCGAAGATCTCGCACAGGGAAGAGGAAAGAGTAGCCAATAAATAAATTATAGATGAGTTTCAACAATTTATTATGAATAATTACAATGAAAATTTATTGATTGAAAGAGTTTAGCACAAGTAGCTGAAGGAAGACTCGTAGACTTGTCTCTAATCCTTGGCCAGGACCTTTAAAATAAAGGGTACTCATATATTATGGCCCAAAGGAGTTAGATAAATGAAATAAGAGTTATTGGTATGAGGACTTACCGGTTATTGATTCGATTGAAGAATCAAAT